>JBAMJV010012922.1:0-22567 GCA_037951105.1 Echinarachnius parma
CCTGATTTCATCTTAATGAATCCTTGTGGCCATTGTAAAACCATTTGATTGAAAAGAGGGCCCGTGTGGAATAGCGACAGTCTTGGCCACTCATGGCCACTGCCAGCATGATCAGTCGAACGGTCTGTCTTACACCTCTTCTTCTTCTTGATACTGGAAACAAACTCCGCATGATCTGATGATGCGGATATACAGTTGCAGGTTACCTCTCATCTCACGATAACCGCCAATGTAGAATCAGGATTTTATTCACAGATGGCTTCGTAGTGTCTTCTTCTAACTTGATTCCAGGGTTATGAGTGTGTCCTTTTGTCATTTTTGTGTACGTTTCAGCCTGTGCTCCTCTTTTGAGTCTCGCGTCAGTATCAATGAGTCATTGTCATTTAGACCGTCTCCATTGATAGGAAGGGCTAGGAGTTCGAAATCATGTGATGTTTCATAACATGTGCTTTTTAGATATCTTTTTACAATGGATTGTTAACATGGTTAACATGGTTAAGGCCATTGGTTGGCAGGTGGTGATGGAGTCACTGCCAGTCCGGTACGGCCCCATGAGAGGTGTTTCTGCATCATGGTCGCTGATCAGTAATGTGCAATCATTGACATTCAAACAGATGCGAACAGGTCCTCACCTTACGCGCTGATAAGGTTTTACATCAGCGACCTTGTGGATTCAATTTTTCTTCTCTTGCTGAGGTGGCTTAGGAGTGTCATCTACACAATTATCCCAGGCTCTTGCACACCTTGTTGGCTTGGTGCGGGTCAGTGCGTATGCATTTGTGATACAGGGGTTATACGTACATGTACGTTTTGAATCCTGGCATGGATTAGATGACTCCCTGGAAGTCATTATCCATGAGGATAAAATAATGACAAATTACAAATAGCAACATAATGACAACCTTGCATGAATCAAAATGAAGTAAACAGCACAGGTGGGAGCATGCTACAGGTGGTGAAACCCAACTGTGATGCCACCAGCCGTTATTGGACACCTCCTTCGTACAAGAGAAGTATGGCATTTTCGCTGAAGGTAAAGCTTTAAATGAAAGTGGATACACTCTGGGCTCTTGGCCCAGTATACATTTATGGTCGGTTCCAAATTTCCAGAGGGATCTGACTTCACTCAGCCCACCTTCAAGCAATTCACATGTCCGATGTATTTCAAGGCAAGGCAAAATTCTGCCAATGCTCTGCTAAAGCAGATGATTGGAGATCGGTTAAGTCAAAGATGGCCGCCAAAGTGCCTACCAAAACCCATATGTGGGGTTGTATATTCTGAGATCATACATCAATAAACTATCATACAGAAAATGTGATTGTTTGACTTGAATTTACGGTACTTATTTAGAAAGATAATTTATTTCCCGTACATATAGATTTTTTCATTAAAATCCAAGATGGCTGCCAAGATGGCAGGCATGCAAATAACTTTAAATTATATTTTGTAATCATCCCTAGTTGCGAAATTATCAAAAACCATGTTTATTTGTTTTTTTATTTTCTGTTTATTTCATTTATCTTACAAGATATATGAAAAAAAAAAATTTTCACCAAAATCCAAGATGGCTGCCAAATTATGCATTCAAATTAGTTGAATCATTAGAATTATACTTGAAACTAATCCCTCCTTACCATTTCACACATATAAAATATGTTAATATGTCTTTATATGACCCTACTTCAGACATATTAAGCAATTTATATGTATTTCAATGAAATCCAACATGGTGGCCAAGAGTGGCACAAAATGGCGGCCAAGACCCCCTGTTTGAATTCATATGATTGAATTATGAACAAAAATATATTGATAAAATATTCCATGATGCATTTCATGAACAGTCATGTTTATTGGTCTTTTTAGTAGGTATATTCCAAAAGATACATTTGAAAATCGTCTTTTTTTTGGTCAAAATCCAAGATGGCCACCACGATGATCGCCAAATTACGTTATCAAATTAGTTTAATTACTGATATATTATCTTTAAGTAATCCCTCGTTGCCAACCATCCCTAAATACATGTTAAATTTTCTTTTCATGTCCCGTTATTCAACATTTAGGTAAGTTACACTTTTTTCCATTGAAATCCAACATGGTGTCCAAGATGGCCGCCAAACACACCCATGGGACACGATTTGGTCTTGGTAACATCACAAAATTTTAACTAGACACATTCAGGTTTACAAAAATGTATGTTAAAAAAATATATCTTTTGGGTGCATGGGACCCCCCTGTTCCTCCCCTACTACAATGCCCATTCTATAAAACAGATGATGCGCAAGTTTATTTCGTGGGTCGGTGGAATTGTTTGCACGCGGTAACTATGGAAACTAGTCTAAACCCACTCGGCTTCGCCTCGTGGGTTTACAGTTCCATAGTTACCTTGTGCAAACAATTCCTACCGACCCACTCATACCTGCGCATCATTTGTATAATAATGGCAATGCGCGTCTGATTAACGAATCTGAACACCTTATACATAGAAAGGTCATTGATGTCACATGCGCTTGCAACCAATCGCAATCTGTGTACGGTGTATCGGGCTGAGTGCGATCGTCTTACCGTCCATTGTATGTACACTGAATGCAAACAGAGCCCGCACATAATATTTATGTACCAATAGATAGGAAGGTGGGACCTGTCGTGCATGTACGTGCAATTTTGAAATAATATATACATTATCCCATCCCATTGGAAGCGGAATGATCCGGATATTGCTTAAAAGTGATGTACCTGGCCTAGTGCCTCAAACGCAGCTCCTGCAATAGCTAGACGTATACACTCTTTGGAAGCACGCTGCATATTCCTGATTGTGAGTATAACATAATTTCCTATTTGCACCTGTCCTTAATATTATTGCAATGAAAACTGTGGAAGCGGTGATCATAAATATGGACGGGGGCCCATGGCCATTCAGCATTTGGGCTTGATAGGGTAAATGATTGCGTTCGTACATTATTTTGTGCACATATTAGATTACACAGATACACATTATTAACCGCGCATACTTTGTGTACGTCAACAAATTTACTATTATATGTCCCTTTTAAGGGGCATTACGATAGTTTGTTCTTAACACTGTACACTTCCTTTTGATCTCACTCTACTGTAGATGCAACATGGATTTGTTATTGCGTTCTCTGCTTTTCGTATACATGTTCACATGTCTAGTCCAGTGCGTCTCGTCGCTAACATTTACCAGGGGTACAAACGTTTCGCTACCGTTCCATCATCAACTGCAGCAGGGTGTTGAATATGACTGCGCACTTCACATTGCAGGCAATGTACGACCATTTTACCATGATAACAAACTCGATCAAAACGGACTCAAACCTGGTCAGAATGGTCGCTTCATTGTCCAAATTAACCAGTCAGGAAAATATCTGACTATTTGTTTGGACATTTCTAACTTACAAGTAGTTGACGAAGGTAACTATTCACTAAGTATAGTGGAAGTGTGGAATTCACGTCCGGTAACACACAGTGAATATGAGACTTTCCTAGAAGTAACGTATCCACCAGGGAAGGCAGTATGTCATGTGCAGATACCTGCTTTTTGGGGGGAGAACCGGCTAACTGTCTCCTGCAATGCAACACTCGGACATGATGGCCACGGACATCTCGTCTGTATTCAAAATAACATTCTGGTGCTCTCCCCTCAAACTGTAAGCCATAATGGCAAATATTTGACTGCTGTTTTCTTGGTGGATCCAAAAATTGATGTGAGGTGCTGTTCAGCCGATGGTGCATCTGTCATAGACCTAAATGATTGTAATAATTTCGTGTACCTCAGCAGAGAAATTACTGTCTCATCAGTCACTCCTACGCCTGTCACCAACATGCTGCCAACCCCCCATCAAACCAGACCAATACAATCAGGTAAGGACTAAATCCAGAGTCTAAACAAGTACATATATATAAACAATTACAAGTACTATAGTACATATGTAATGTTCTAATTCTTATTAGTGCTACATCAAACATTTGTCCCCGATCAAAATTACATAAACTGTGTGTAACATTTATTTAAACCTTGTAGCATTCGTATCACCAATATGTGGGGTGTTCAAAAGTTCATAGCCCGACAATTGTGTATTGTAGACAGTTTTATATCTAATGTTGATACAATCCTTATAAAACGTGACTTGTCCCCATAATTAACGCGCTATTTTGCAGGTTTTACTATACCGTATATGTTTAAAGCTTTCTAACCTATCAAAGGATTTGCGAAATGACTGCAGCTGTTGAAGAACATGTTCATATCAAAGGTGTTCAAACAAATACATTAGGGAAGGAAAAGGAATGATGCCATGGCAGACATATCATTGTATTACAGTGACACATCTCTCTCATCGTATAACTTGACAAGTAGCATATTGTGCACTCATGCATGTCAACGAGTATGTGGTTACATTACTAATACTGGCTAATTTGCAAAGGACCGCTAATGTGATGTCTAGAATGTCAAGGGAAACATAAATATGTTTGCATAGATTTGCATGAGATTTCGAATACAAAATATTAACACAGATTAAAGGGATCTAAACCCCTCAAAAAAAGTTCGGAAACTCAAGTTTGATCGATCATATCTCTCGTATTTTTTAATACGAATACTCGAAATCGGTGTCACAATAAAGCCTCATTATATACCTTTCAAACAGTGCATTATGTGTAGTGATTATGCAATTGGGGCGATTGCGGTAGCCCAGAGAATAGGGGGAGGCAGGAAGTGAAATCTCGCAAAATGGCACCAATGCATTCAATTTACGAGTGCATGACTGTGCTGATCAGTTTTCTAAAGGTTAACATTCTATTGAATACTGCCACCCTTTCCATTCATCAAAATTGTTGAATTGGATACCATTTTAATGGAAATTATCTCTTCATTACGATGGCATATTAATCGTAAGGATTATGCAAATGGAGTGTGTGCAGCGAACCGGAATATGGAGATGGGTCGAGTGTGAAATCAGACAAAAAGATATGGAGTTGACAAAAAATCAGAGCGTTGCATTTTTTTTGAGCTTTTGGGAGGATTTTTTAGCATTTCAAATAAAATATTCATGATCAAATATGATATCAACGGAAAGCCCAACAACTCTTCTGTATGAAAATGTGACATTTATAATGATTTTTGTAAAGGGCGGCTGCAGGGGGATGAATGGGAGGGAGCCTCAAAAGTGACCCATTTTGAAACGCTCTGATTTCAAGGCAATATTCATGCGTTTTCAATTGAATTCCTCTCATTCATGGCCAACTCATTCAAGTCGCATTACATCCTCTACACAATGGTATACAGATACCGACACCAAATCAGAGCGTTTTGAAATGGGTCACTTTTGAGGCTCCCCCACATTCATCTCCCTGCAGCCGCCCTTTACAAAAATCATTATAAATGTCACATTTTCATACAAAAGAGTTGTTGGGCTTTCCGTTGATATCAATTTAAATCATGAATATTTTATTTGAAATGCTAAAAAATCCTCCCAAAAGCTCGACAAAAATGCAACGCTCTGATTTGTTGTCAACTCCATATCTTTTTGTCTGATTTCACACTCGACCCATCTCCATATTCCGGTTCGCTGCACACACCCCATTTGCATAATCCTTACGATTAATATGCCATCGTAAGGAAGAGACATTTTCCATTAAAATGGTATCAAATTCAACAATTTTGATGAATGGAAAGGGTGGCAGCATTCAATAGAATGTTAACCTTTAGAAAACTGGTCAACACAGTCTTGCACTCGTAAATTGAATGCATTGGGGCCATTTTGCGAGATTTCACTTCCTGCCTCCCCCTATTCTCTGGGCTACTGCAATCGCCCCAATTGCATAATCACTACACATAATGCATCGTTTGAAAGGTATATAATGAGGCTTTATTGTGACACCGATTTCGAGTATTCTTATTAAAAAATACGAGAGATATGATCGATGAAACTTGAGTTTCCGAACTTTTTTTGAGGGGTTTAGTAACTTTGTTGACATGTGCAAAAAGTGATGAATAGTTGATGCAATGTATATTTTTGTTATCTCATATGTCCACAGGGTATTGTGTGAAAATTTCAAGTCAAATGGACATTGTATGGCCAAGTAATGAGCGAAAATGCAAAGTGATATTCAGTTAACTCACTGCACTCACTTTGTACACGGAAGAAAAACTCGCCCGGAGTTTTTCTTATCTGAATACTTCAATCATACATATCTTTGTAACGAAAGGGAAATTTGAAAAACCGAAACCTGTCCCATGATTTTATTGTTAATACGAATACAACAAGGTATAAGGGAACCGCTATAATACAAACGATTAGCAAAGTGTCCAAATAATTTGTGCCACCCAAACAATTTATTACTTTTTTTTTTCAAAAACAGTCTTATATTACTTTGATCTTGATTTCAACGAAGCAACATGTAATTAACACATGCAATGCATTCTAGGCATCTTTTCACCAAAAATGTTCTGAAAAATGTGTTCTAGACTCATTAAAAGTGATTTGTTCATGGTGTCCAAATAAAGTTGGCTACCCTGTACCTCAGCCTCCTGGAAAAGATGTGTTCGTATGCCCATGAGTAATTTACCATGGAATTCCCACACATCACTCAATGGACATATCATATCACAGAACAATGTTTTGTTATCATCCCCTCGTCTGCTTTTGTTGTCATATGGACACAGGTATGTCTATGAGATACATTATACTGAGACCAAATTATGTACTGTCATTACATTACTAATTATTATATGAATAAACAAGTTGTGTATTCCAATCATTCAGCATCTCACATTATCCCAACTTTATTATGACGTCATCGATTTACATATTTATGCATGAATAAAGAACTGCACCAGAAATTGCATTTATATTTCTTATTTATCTGCCCATAAAAAAGAAAATTGTACAAAAAACTTAATTAGTTTATTTATCTGAACAGTTATATGATGCGTTGAAATCTGCCTTAAATATAGATAAGATAACAATTGCGGACGATTAAGAATATTGTACCCCCAAACAAACTCTCGGCTAAGGCTCTGTTCAACAAAAAAAAAAAAAACAATAGTGAAATGTGTTCGCCCTTTTGTATTCGTATGCCGCCCTTGTTTTGCAATGCACACACACATTGTGACTTGTATCGGTTTCATTGCATTTACAATCAATCGTGTTATCACTTAAAGGGGAATAAAACACTTAAACGTTCGCTTGCTGTTTCTAATAAATGCACAATGTCTGTCACTTCTGTGTATTTCCGGTTGGAATCAATACTGTTTTGAAAACCGCTATCAACTGTTTTGACATAGTACTGGAATCTGACATGTTTTCCAGCGGTTCCGTATGAAACGTCAAATGTACGTATCTGACCCTAAAAAAATGGCTATTTGACTTAATGTTGCAGAATATGCTGCTATGTCAGTTGTTACGTAACCAACTTTTGTTAGTGCCACGCTGAAATACACTCAGATGACGTTTCAAATGGTGCAGTTGGAAAGTTAGACCGAAAGGACGCCGTGGCAAAATTGACTAAGCACTCAGGTATTACTGCGTACATTGTCTACGTGCAGTTTCCAATTCAAAATCAGGATCAATCGGCCTTATAATTGCTACCATAGTCGTAGGAGGCGGTGGCTGTGGGTATGTAACCCCTTGGAGTTATGAACACGGCCATATTCGGGAAAAAACACCTATAACTCGGGGAAAAGCATGTAATATCCAGGCAAAGTCAAACTATTTTAGGGCTGAACCATTCAAAACATATAATTTTCTGGCATAAAAGAGGGGAAGACATTTTGCTGCTGTAATTGTCACGTAAAAAGTCAGCTGGCTGCTCACCGTGCCATTATCACACCGATCCTCAAGAAACCGTCTCTCAACAAGGATGCTACATCCAATTATCGCCCAGTCAGCAACATCACATTTGTAGCTAAGGTTTTTGAGAAAGCGGTTACTTTCCAATTTGTTGCATACTTAAAGGGATAGTTGAGTTTTGGTATAGAGGGCGGTACACAAAATCATAGTATGTGAGATAATGGAAAACTAAGTGTCAAATTTGAAAGAGCATAATATTCTAATAACAAAATCAACTTTATTTGAACAAAATCGGTTCAGAAATGGCTGTAATATTCATAAACATAACTATTTGTAATATGTGGGGCCCCATAGATGTTGGGGTATTTTGGGAAATTGTCAATATTAATGTTAATTATCATTTACATTCAACTTTAGAATATAATTATAGATATGATACCAAAATTATCAGTTTCATATTACCCTTATTTTTCACAAATATGTCTTAATCCATTTCATTGGTCTAAAAATGCAAATTTTGTGCAAAAATTTGAAAATATCCAAAAAGCAAATATTTTGGTTGCAGTAAGTTCAAATCATGCTTCATCAACTATCATGATAACAAAATCCATAACAAAAATATTTGTTTAGTTTTAGTAGACTATTTCATGAAATTGACCATAAACATTACCCCAATGTCTAGCACCTTCGAAAATACAACTTTTAATACATTATTTATGTTTATGACATTCAAATGTATGCTCCATTCGATCCCTGATCGCCAGAAGATATTCAAGAGACATTACACTCCAGAGTGTGTAATCGAGATTGAGACATGGATGTCATCAACTTTGTTTAACTGTAAACAGTTCCAAATCAGATTTGTGAGCTGATCTGCATCCAGTAAATTGCCAAGTGAACGATTTTCTTCACATTGAATTGAATGTTTCTGGTCCTAAAATTAAACTTTTCTCTCAGGGTATGAACTTGGCTAATTATGCTTAGAGATTATAATTGTACACTTATTGTGCTTATGAAGTATCACGTTCTTATTTGAATAATATTATCGCGTTGTTCGAACCTACTCGTGATCTTCGTTCCGTCACGGACACTTACAAACTTGTCGTCCCAAGATCTCACTTTTATTTTGATACAAGAGTCGCTATCGCAGTATCCGTATCATGAAATGCCCTACCACAATGCATTCTACAAATTGCGCATGTACTTAATTTTAAAAAGCGTTTATGATCAGACCTCTTTCATTGATTTATTATAGTTTGTAAGAACCCTGCCATTTGTTTTATGTTTTAATTGTTATATTATGTAAGAGCTACACACAAAGAAATACGGGTTGAATTTTTCACCCCAATGGGTGCATCGCCCTCTCCCTATAGGAGCACCCATAAGGGTGTATTATCTATTATATTAATACGGGTAGCTTCAACCCCCCAAATGTCTCCCACTCGAGATATCCTCACCCCGAGAATTCGGCGACTCCCCGACCGTCGGGATCGAAGGATATACGTTTTGCGGGAGACAATAAGGTATTCCCGAGTCGCCCCCGCCCCGTGGTCGTCCTCCAGATTGTCAGCAATGCGGTTGCTTAAGTTAAGGCGCCGAGCATCGACTAACAATTTACCACCAAGACTTTGTTTAATAAATATAAAACGGAGTTGATAAAGCAAGATATATATTGAGAAACAGTTTTTAAGTTTACAAGTGGCAAAATTACCCCGGTTTAGATAAATATAAATATTATTATTATACAAATGGTGGATATGATCTGTAGGTCTTAAATTGACAACGCAGGTGCTTTGTAATCGTAGTGTAATAGTCGTAAGGTGCAATTCGCTGCGCGTATATCCCACTATAGAGTAGTTGGGCAGGTCCAAGCTAATGTCCCCCTTGATGGTGAAAATTCATCTTCATTTTAGCTTTACAAATTTGGTATCATTTCAAAGCTAAAAGTCTGAAGTTTAGATTTTTAGTACAGAAATTTGCATAATATGCATATTTAACGAGTAGTGAGCATCTAATTTGCATATTTCAAATATTAGCGTGACGTACGGGACATTGTATTTCTATTTTTAATTTTTATTTTATCAATCAAGGGCAGGTCCAAGCTATTTGACTTGTGACGTACGGGACATTCACAGCTTTCAATTGAATATTATTCAAAGGAAGGAGCTATGATCTGGAATCTTTTTGGTGCTTTGGAAAGCTACTTGTAGTCCCTTCCTAAAGTGCAAAAAAAAATATTCAAAATGCTCGTTAAAATTTAATTATGCTAATAAATATGCAGTGTGACGTACGGGACCAGAGAAATTATGACTTTAAACAAAAAATGTGTATTGTGAAAACTCGCTGAATCTACATGGCAGATAACAACTTATTCCTGATATATGCATTTAGTAACCTTTAATATACACACTGCAAAAAAAAAAAAAAAAAATAATGACCTTTTATCCCATGATAATTAATGAAAGAAAATAGGTATGCGCGTGACGTACGGGACATGTGACGTACGGGACATTTTTCCCTCATGTTTTATTTTTCTTTTTCCTGCTTTTATTTTTAAATCTTTGGGTCCATTTTGCAATATATCTGTTCTTATTGTATTTATTCAATATTGTGATGATTTAAAACTCAAAAACAGCTTCCGCAATACATTATAATAAGACTTTAACAAATTGAAGCTCTGAAATCCGATAATTTGCATTAATTATGCTAATTACTAATTAAGAATTAATATTTGATTTGGCTTCAAAAGATGTGGGATACATCTATCTGATGTAAATTACTTTCAATATTGACAAAAAAGATTTTAATATGAGAAAATTAAACAGAATCATCATAAATTTGGCAACTTACATGAAATCCTACACATGGGACTATTTAGAAGAAAAACTAAAAATATTTTGTGCCTTTTTAGCACTTTCTTGCAGTTTTTGAACCTGTTTGGAAGGTCTCGGTGTACTGAACCAATGTAATACTATATTTCCTTCATTGACATGCAGTTTCCCTACTCAAATTGACTCTTAAAAATTTCAGAATAAATAGGTCTTACCTTTAGGAGTTACCTCTAAAAGTAATTACATAATTACCACATCATACTTCGCGTTATAGCTACATACTGATGAAAATGTGTCTGGAGGGGGAAATTTGAAATACCTCATAATTACCTTTAAATAATTATCTAAAATACTAGACAGTCAATTTGAGTAGGGAAACTGCATGTCAATGAAGGAAATATAGTATTACATTGGTTCAGTACACCGAGACCTTCCAAACAGGTTCAAAAACTGCAAGAAAGTGCTAAAAAGGCAAAACATATTTTTAGTTTTTCTTCTAAATAGTCCCATGTGTAGGATTTCATGTAAGTTGCCAAATTTATGATGATTCTGTTTAATTTTTCTCATATTTAAATCTTTTTTGTCAATATTGAAAGTAATTTACTTCAGATAGATGTATCCCACATCTTTTGAAGCCAAATAAAATATTAATTCTTAATTAGTAATTAGCATAATTAATGCAAATTATCGGATTTCAGAGCTTTCAGAGCTTCAATTTGTTAAAGTCTTATTATAATGTATTGCGGAAGCTGTTTTTGAGTTTTAAATCATCACAATATTGAATAAATACAATAAGAACAAATATATTGCAAAATGGACCCAAAGATTTAAAAATAAAAGCAGGAAAATGACAAATAAAACATGAGGGAAAAATGTCCCTTACGTCACATGTCCCGTACGTCATGCGCATACCTATTTTCTTTAATTAATTATCATGGGATAAAAGGTCATAATTTTTTTTTTTTTTTGCAGTGGGTATATTAATGGTTACTAAATGCATATTTCAGGAATAAGTTGTTATCTGCCATACATTAGATTCAGAGAGTTTTCACAATACACATTTTTTTTTTAAGTCATAATTTCTCTGGTCCCGTACGTCACGCTGCATATTTATTAGCATAATTAAATTTTAACGAGCATTTTGAATATTTTTTTTTGCATTTTAGGAAGGGACTACAAGTAGCTTTCCAAAGCACCAAAAAGATTCCAGATCATAGCTCCTTCCTTTGAATAATATTCAATTGAAAGCTGTGAATGTCCCGTACGTCACAAGTCAAATAGCTTGGACCTGCCCAGTTGCAAACGTATACACGCCTCGGAATCATCTCAACCCCCCTTCGGCCAAGAGGCCGCATGTTTATTTGCACACCGATACGTTGACGCGCTCTCAGCTGCCCGCTCCACGGACTGCAATTACCCCAGCATGTGACGAGATGCATTATTTTGTCAGGGAGGGGGTTTATCGATGTTGCTAAATAACCCCCAAAATGGCATTTTATTACATGCATGTAGAGACAGCTAAGGTCATTCCCTTCAAGGAAATATATCACCGGGTTTGAACGTATAGCAAGTAATATATTGAATTTGAAAATGGGTATGGGAACGGGTAAGAATTAAGGCATGCAATCATCGTCCCAATCCTTACTCAAAACTTCGCAAAAGTTTAAATTAAAAAATCACGACTTATTATGTATTCTTTCGTCAATAGTCTTTTCATGCATACAATTTTATCATATTTGCATTACAATTATTGTTAACAATTTAAACAGAGTGTTTATACCGGGAAGTGATGATAATTATCTTCATCCCATTCCTTACTCAAAACTTTGCACAAATATCAATTATAATCACGACTTATGTATTCAGTCGTCCAGTCTTAATGCATACAATATCATCATTTATAAGCATTATGATCATTGTAAACAATTTAAACAGAGTGTATATACCGGGGAAAGTGATTCACGTGTTTCACAAGGATAAACATATACCATATTAGTATTATAATACTAAATTTGGAAATCAAACTTATAGGACAAAATCCCGCCGATTTGGAGATAGAGGAAACAAGTGAACACCTTACTTACTAACTTCGCAAATGTGTTGGTATATATTTTCGTCATGTGTTTGTCATGCATACAATTTTTATTATGTTTGCATTAGTATTATTATAAACCTTTAAAGGGATAGTTGAGTTCTGGTAAGGAGAGTACAGTTTTAGTGAAACTGAATTTTAGTAACCAAAACCTGCATCATTACATTACAAACTAATAGTTATAACTAGAAAGGAACACAAAATTACAAATGACGTAGTAAAGATCATGTTATCATTCAAAAAGAGCCGTTAAAACGTAAGAGGGCGCTCTCTAAACACTCATCGGTTTCAACCATTTTGAATAAAATATTGTGCATGTGATGCTTTGTTGAAATAGTGATTAGATAGAGAAATAACCAACAACTATTTAAATACCTATTTTGTAACTTTTTGGAAAAGAGGAAGCATTTTTTTGAATTTTTAACGGCTGGTTCAAAATTCTCTAATAAACCCGGGGCCCCGGGTTTATTACAAATTGTTATATTTATGGATATTTCAGCCGTTTCTGAACCGATTTTGATCAAACAAAGATGATTTTATTGTTTAAATATTATGCTCTTTCAAATTTTACACTCAGTTTTTCATTACCTCACAAACCAATTAAGTAGTCTAGCGCCCTCTCTACCAAAACTCAACTTTCCCTTTAAACAGAGTGTACTGGGGATGGGTCGGGTTTATAGTTTTCACTAAAAGGTTGTATCGCAATGACATGTGCAAAAGAGAGGGGTGGCGGAGGGGGGGGGGGGGGGGGGGGGCGGGGTAAAACGTCTGAGTCTCTTTCATCTTTCCATGTGGAAAGGGAATCATTTTTTAAGAGGTCGTTGTGGTCTTAAAATCGTGATCGCTTTTCTCTGACAAAAAAAAAACGCGGATTTCCGCGGGTCCCGCTAGTTATTATTATTATGAATAATTATTCGGGAAAATTTGTTCTGGCTCCTTGAAAAAAATGTGCTCACACGCTCATGTTTTCAACTGCATGTATAATTTGCTGCGAGTGCATTATTATTACCAACGTACATTGTAGGAGTGTAGCCTGGAAGAAGATGTGGGGGAGGGGGGGGGGGGGGTGGTGGTCATGCATTCTTTTACATTTATTTCGTCGTTCTTTGGGTCGACATTTATGAGGCAGATCGATAATTAGTTTCACAATTGAAGCGATCGATACTGTTTTATTCCACTTATGGAATTCATTACGTCAAGTCTAGTACCGCGTGCCTTTTATGTATCAAATTCAACTGTAATTGTATTTTATACTTCCGCAGGTAATGGAGGCGCACAACCTACAAGCCCCTGGGCAATCACCTCGATCGTTTTTTGTGCAGTGAGTATCATTATTGTATTACTTTCGTCTAACATGTTTCTGAATGTAGGGGTATCTACATATTTTCTTGAGCGTATTTTGATAGGAAACACTACAAATATGTTTTAGCATGTTTAAAGGCCTAATTTGGCAATTTGTCGAGATCCTTAAATCAAGCAATGACATACCATTGTTTTCAAACAATATTGTATGGAATTCCGAGGTTACAAGTCTTAAATGAATATGCATAAATAATAGATAAGATTATTAACCACATTTGCTACGCATGCAATATCATTCTAACATTACGTAGAATGAAAGAATAGTAAAAATCGGATGCGACCGCCGATGTTTACGAAAATTGTATTATTTGTTAATTAAAAGTTTGAACAATAAAATACCACATGATGAAAACGTGTACATTATTAAGGGTTTACAAACAACATTGCACCGAATTTTGAGATGAACATTGTAGAATAAAAGCGAGTTTTCCCAGAAAAACATATTTCAATGAATTGAGAAGAGCTGGGTATACTGACATGCCACCATCCCAAATGGCATTGCGACTAGCCTCTGACGGCTATGTGATCATGGTGATGAACGTTGCATTAAAGGGACAGTCCCTCTTTTACAAAACGTCTAAACAGTTTCCAGTTGACGGATGGGGATGAATGTAACACGCACTAACAAAATCAGATTGAACAGTCAAGTTATTTGGATTATACGAATGAAAATACGAATGCGTCCCTCCATCAAACGATATATCGGTCAATACAGCAGTTTAACTGATTTAGCATAACATTACAACAATATTTCACTTGCATAATTAACCGCTGGATGATAGTTTTTTAGATTTAGGTCTATAACTCCACGAAGAAGAGATTTCAAGACCTACTTTTTTCAGGCATATGCTATTAAATGACATTTTCTATCATATAAAAACAAAACCTCGCAACTTTCGAAATTTGGCTTGCAAAAGAGGGAATGTCCTTTTTAAAGGATATTTTTCGATCCTGGTATTTAGAGATCAGGGTCTATATTTTGTTGTGAATCGTTGCTTTATTTGGTATTCTTTAATGAAATTCATATCAAAGCATTTGCAAAATGAATTACACATTATGTGGCTGAGATTGACAGTGAACATGATTCGCGATACCCCCTACAATTAAAACATAATGTAAAGACATTTCATAAATGCGTAGCCACATCAGTAACTAGGTATAGGCATGCATGCATTATTATGATAATTAGTTGGTGTATTGTATTTTGCAAGTAGTACGGCCACGATGGTCCTGCGGCCTTTCAAAGTCAGCCAGCCATGGCCGAAGGTGCACGCTAGTTTGCTTAGCCATTGTTAGCAACTCGCGCTCGAGGATTCCCGTTCCTGTAGCTCGTTGTAAACGCTCAGGAAAGTGGCTTCTTTGAGGAATTTGTGTCGAATAAATTGTAAAAATAGTTTTTAGTCAAACAGGGATTTGGGGAAATTAATTCTGAACTAAAAATCAAGTCGGTTTCCCTAGGCTATGTAATGTAGGCTACTTATGGTGCGGACATGAGTGGAGACCGCGCGGTGTCAGACCCACTCTAAACAACGAAGTCACAATTAAGTTGCAGAATATATGTATACGTGTATACCATATAGTCCAGTAGTTCTAAATGTTTTATAGAGAATTTCGGATGTGTTGCCACCTCGGCAACATTGAGCATTTTTGTTTTAAACATAATAAAGGTGGTGTATTAGGCCCACTTGTGGGCAAGTCCAAGCTATTTTGTAGGCATAACGCGTGGGACATCAGAGCGAAAAAGAGTGCTTACTCTTATAAGAAATATTGAAACACCAATTTGTTTTACATTTTAGATACTTTGGAGCAAATTTTATCAAATGACAAAAAGAAAATTGAAATCCTCCATGCATAAATAATTTATGCGACTTTATGCTAGCGTCACGCGTGGGACCAGAGAAAGTTGGTATTTTAAAACTTTTACTTTGAATGTGAATTCCTCTGAATTTATATACAATTTCAAAACATATTTTGTATGGTCTTAATGTGCATCTTGTGCTCTACCAATATATGAAATTTCATCATCTCAAAACTTAAGAGTTTCACACAGGGTCGATTTGAAAAAAAATTGCATTGTCACGCGTGGGACATGCAACGCGTGGGACATTTTTCTGCCATGCGTTTAACATAGGCCCGCCACCAAATGTGCCCTTATTATAGATATTTCAAGTATTTGAGCTTGGAAAATGCTCATTTTCTGCAAAAGTGTTCTTTATGTCATTTCTTAACAATATTTTGTTTTAAAAATTGCAAAACCTAATTTTTTCCTTATGTATTTCTTTGTTTTGGGAAATTCTTATGTATTTCTTTGTTTTTCAACTTCCATTTTTACATTTTTTTTTTAATGAAATCAATTATTCACCATTGTCAAACAGTTATTGGCCTAAAACAATTTATTTGCAGTGATTAAAATGAGAAATAATTGAGTTTTTATAAATTGATGAAAAAACACTATTTTCCATAGGATTTGTACATAAATCACAAAATCATGCAATTTCTGGAATGACTTCCACTTCGAAAAAGTCATGTGACTTTGTGAGGGTATAGTTGTTCGTAATAAATTTGGTCTTAAAAGTTGCGCAAGACTTCAGAGAAAATACTTGTAAAGTTGCGGGCCAATATCTTTGTGCGTTGCGAAATTATCGTGTATTTGCCAATTGGCCAAAACAAGATTTTAAAAAACCCATTGCTTTACTGTACAGATTGTCCCACGCGTTACAAAATGTCCCACGCGTGACAAAATCTAATTGTAGAATTATGCTAATAAGGTAAATGTCATTAACTTTTGTTGCTATGTTATGGATGTCCCCCAAGGTAAATTAGAACTTCGTAGAGTTTCAGAAAAATAAACCTCTCGATTAAGGAGAAATCAAAACAATAGGATGTAAAAATGTAACGCGTGGGACATGCTAATTTTGGAACGCATCTAATTTGCATATTAATTGAGATAACAAGCTGAAAATCATAATCCAACTACCTTCTTGTAATGACTTCAGGTCAAGCCAGTAATAAATAAAGAATTATTACAAGTATTTTAAATATGATTAGATTTGTCTTTAATTCAGATGTCCCACGCGTTATGCTGATTTACATATTATGCAAATATATTTTATTATTACTACTTATTGGAGACACGCTTTAAATTTTTGTTTTCAAATTATTAAAATTCAATATCTTAGCTTTAAAATGACATCAAGTGTCACTTAATTGGGCGAAGATGAAAATTCACCCCCTTCGGACCAATTACCTTGGACTTGCCCTTGTATTCATTTTAATGACTTTTGTCGATCATCTGAAATGTTGTCTTTCGTGCTTTTTGCTAATGATACAAATGTGTTTTTTCTCAAAATGATTCTTATAGATTAGTTGAACAAATTGATATTGAAATGAATCATATTTTATTGTGGTTTAGAGCAAACAAATTATCATTGAATATCCAGAAAACGAAATATATGTTGTTTAGTAAACCTATAGATATGTTACCGGCTAACATAGTTTTGTAAAACACCACATTGGAGTGTGTTTCATTCTTTTAATTTGTGGGTGTAACGGTTGATAATAACCTTACTTGGAAATTTCATATTGATAATATTTGTAAAATTATTTCTCGTAACATTGGTATAATTTATAAAGTGAAGACATGTCTTCCTTTTAATTCATTAAGTATGCTTTATACTTCTTTGATACTCCCATTATGGTATCTAAGTTCGGGGTAACACTCATGAAGTTTTATTATATAAAGTGTTGTTATTACAAAAGAAGGATATTCGTATTATTTGTAATTACCCCTTTCTCTACCATACAGACTCTATATTTTTTTTTTATAAGATACAGAATGTAACAGACCTATATTTATTTCAACTTGGTCAATTTATATATAATTTTGATAATAATATGTTGCCATCTGTTTTTCAAGAAATGTTTTTTTTTTAAATAGCTCAGTCAATAATTATCCAACTTGACATTCTGAAGAATTGTATTTACCTCTCTTGCAGACACTCCTTGCTCAAAATACAGTTATATATTATGAAGGCTCCAAATTATGGAATTCTCTAAGTACTGAAATAAAAAATACTCCCTCGATTAATATTTTAAAGACAAAAATTAAATTGTTTTTTATTAAAATCTTATGAAGATCATTGAATAATATCGCCCATTTATTCTTTCTCCGTCCTAACGTCATCCTGAACAATGTAGTTCTTTACTCGGAGACTCAAAATGTAATCTGATATGATATATTGTGCCTTCTCATGCACAGCTCTTTTTTAAGCGCAACTCTTCTTCCTCATGTTCACTTGAACCACACATGCAGCTCATCCTTTTCTACTAATGATTATATGTGTACCCCCGATCTCTCACTTCCTTTTGGCAGTGTGTAATTGTTTGTATTGTGTCCGTCTTCTGCTATTTTTGCCATTTAAAGTTCTCTCTTGTTCCATGTTGGTTTCTGCTGGCACCCCTTTTTTCCTCTCTATACTTATGTTGTAGTCTAGAATGTGTTACTTTAAATGTACAATAATATTTCTAACTATTATTTCAGGGGTCCACAATTGTACAAGCATTGCTTTTTAGTGGACCCCTCTTGTTTCCAATATGTATATATCTCAATTGTGTGTAAATAGTGTTTCGTCTAACATGTTTCTGAAAGTAGGGGTATCTACATATTTTCTGGAGCGTATTTTTATAGGAAACACTACAAGTATGTTTTAGCGTGTTTAAAGGCCTAATTTGGCAATTTGTCGAGATCCTTAAATCAAGCAATGAAAAACGAACGTTTTCAAACAATATTGTACGGAATTCCGAGGTTACAAGTCTTAAATGAATACATGAGATTATTAACCACATTTGCTACGCATGCAATATCATTATATCATTACGTAGAATGAAAGAATAGTAAAAATCGGATGCGACCGCCGATGTTTACGAAAATTGTATCATTTGTTAATTAAAAGTTTTAACAATAATGTATGATGAAAACGTGTACATTATTTAGGGTTTACAAACAACATTGCACCGAATTTTGAGATGAACATTGTAGAATAAAAGCGAGTTTTCCCAGAAAAACATATTTCAATCAATTGAGAAGAGCTGGGTATACTGACATGCCACCATCCCAAATGGCATTGCGACTAGCCTCTGACGGCTATGTGATCATGGTGATGAACGTTGCATTAAAGGGACAGTCCCTCTTTTACAAAACGTCTAAACAGTTTCCAGTTGACGGATGGGGATGAATGTAACACGCACTAACAAAATCAGATTGAACAGTCAAATTATTTGGATTCTACGAATGAAAATACAAATGCGTCCCTCCATCAAACGATATATCGGTCAATAAAGCAGTTTAACTGATTTAGCATAACATTACAACAATATTGCACTTGCATAATTAACCGCTGGACGATAGTTTTTTAGATTTAGGTCTATAACTCCACGAAGAAGAGATTTCAAGACCTACTTTTTTCAGGCATATGCTATTAAATGACATTTTCTATCATATAAAAACAAAACCTCACAACTTTCGAAATTTGGCTTGCAAAAGAGGGAATGTCCTTTTAAATGATATTTTTCGATCCTGGTATTTAGAGATCAGGGTCTATATTTTGTTGTGAATCGTTGCTTTATTTGGTATTCTTTAATGAAATTCATATCAAAGCATTTGCAAAATGAATTACACATTATGTGGCTGAGATTGACAGTGAACATGATTCGCGATACCACCTACAATTAAAACATATAATGTAAAGACATTTCATAAATGCGTAGCCACATCAGTGACTAGGTATAGGCATGCATGCATTATCATGATAATTAGCAGCTGGTGTATTGTATTTTGCAAGTAGTACGGCCACGATGGTCCTGCGGCCTCTCAAAGTCAGCCAGCCATGGCCGAAGGTGCACGCTAGTTTGCTTAGCCATTGTTAGCAACTCGCGCTCGAGATTCCCGTTCCTGTAGCTCGTTGTAAACGCTCAGGAAAGTGGCTTCTTTGAGGAATTTGTGTCGAATAAATTGTAAAAATAGTTTTTAGTCAAACAGGGATTTGGGGAAATTAATTCTGAACTAAAAATCAAGTCGGTTTCCCTAGGCTATGTAATGTAGGCTACTTACATGTATGGTGCGGACATGAGTGGAGACCGCGCGGAGTCAGACCCACTCTACACAACGAAGTCACAGTTAAAGGTATGGTGACAAGAAAATCAGCTGAAAATGGCATTTTAGCCCTTCAGAAAGCCACTTCCATGTAGATTTCAAATTATTATGGAAATTATGGAAAATTATTTATAAATGATATAAGGACCTGAAAATTTACTTTGAAAGTGCCCTCCCAAAAAATTGAGTCCGGGCGAAGACAAATGACGTCATCGTTGTGACGTCACCTGCAGGCAATCGCAGGATCCCCTATACTCAAATTGTCATAGACGTACACGTTGAGCGCATCTAATCACATTGACAGAGAGATATTATTTCAATTTTTTTCAATATCTACATACACTTTCGTTTAATTTGTATAATTATGGAGGATCCACACCCAGATTCATCTGAACAGTGAGTGTGAATTAGACGAAAGATCTGGATCAGAGTCAGAATCCAGTTTTGAATTGACAGTTCCTGAAGATAAAATTCCAAATTGTGCGTCGGCAGCCAAAATGGAATGGAAGTGATAGAGGTGCAACCGAACATATTTGTTGAGCGTGGCTGAGCAAATTCATGACAATTTCCCCATAATTGCAGACACCATTATTATTATTCTTATTTCATTATTTGTCTCCACAAATACAACAAATATAATTGCCAAATAAAGGCGCATACTCACTCTAAAATCGCTTCGAGGAAGTCTCTGATATGATTATAGCAATCGTATACCTCGCAATCGTATATCTCAAGCTGTGTGCACCCTGCGTGGTAGCCCACTTGCTTAGCTCTGTAATTTGGTGTGTATTTGTATGATTTATTGATCTTGTATGTTTTCTGATTATTAAATATGTGTTGAGTATGTAACCTGGAAACTTCTGGACAAACTTGGAGCTTGGAAAATCAAAACCTTCATCGCAGTAAGCAGATAAAGTTTTGGCAGTCAGTTCACATATGTACAGACTTACAGCCATGTTCTTCAAGCACACAGAGTAACTCATTCGACCAACCGTGAAGGGACTCTTAAGCACCTTTTTGTTCCTGCACAAGAGACTGGACCATCACAATGGAGCTGACAAGCTACTTCTCTTTTGTGTGCTTTGTGCTCCTGCTGAATGGAGGGTGTCTGCCAACAACATATTGCTGTCTAACTGTGATGACTGACAATCATATGCACAGTGCACAGTGTAGATTACCATTAAAACTACCAAAGCACACTGGAGGTCAAATACCCTACTACGCAAACTCAGTTGCAACATTTCAGATCCAGCTAATGCAATCAGGGGATATCAACCCCAATCCAGGCCCACCCATGAATGTATCTGATACAACGAACAGCCATGAACACCAGAAACACCTTACTTACAACACCAATTCTCTACGCACGATCAACTCCAATACACCAACGACAAGATTTCATGAACTCAATCCTGCTTTACAGAGACAGATCCTCAGTCTAGGCATTAAGAGAAGGAGAAAAACACACCGAGGAAGGAAGAGACAACGAAGGCAACATCACAGAGAACCGGAAGCAGCTCATCCCCAGAGGACGCACCAACCCACGACTACAAGTTCTCATCCTGGAAACGCAGATGAATTAAACAAGAACTTATCATTCGCTATGATCAATGCAAGGTCACTGAAAAACAAAACTTCAGAGTTTGTTGATTTTGTTCTCGAGCATGATCTGCACATTGTCGGTGTTTGCGAGACATGGCTTACCGCAGACGATATTGCACCCATCGGTCATCTCACTCCTCAAGGGTTCACTTTCATGCATGTCCCAAGAAAAGGCAAACGCGGAGGAGGAGTCGGTGTACTCTATCGAAGTGACCTCGACGTCAAGATAGTTGATTCCACGGACATGCAAACATTTGAACTCATTCAACTAGACATTACACATCTTTCACGAATTCTACGCTTAATTATCATTTACCGACCACCTAATCCATCCACTTTAAAAACGTTCTTAGACGAGTTCTCCACGATACTTGACAGTCAAATCTTCAGCTCATCCGATTTAGTTATATCCGGAGATTTCAACATCCAAATGGACTCACCACTCACAAGCACTAAATCATTCACCGAACTGTTAACATCCTACAGCCTTCAGCAACATATCCAAAAACCTACCCACAATCGCGGCCACATACTTGATCTACTCATTACCCGGAATGGTGACATGGCAGAAATCGAAAATGCCACCATAAAGGACGGTATCTCGGATCACTCTGCAATCTTGTGTGAACTTAAGATACCAATAAAAACTGCAAACAAACAGTATCTTGTAACTCGCAACATCAAATCGATCGATGTTGATGAACTCCGTCAAGACACTATGCT
>JBAMJV010012923.1:0-69784 GCA_037951105.1 Echinarachnius parma
GCTCTCGTTCATGTTAATGAGATTGATAGGTATAAATGATAAATATATTATAATTAATTAATTGCTTGGTGATTAATAACTTAGAACAGTTTTAATTATGAATTACTTTATATTACATATATAGTTATGAATTGCTGCATACAATTCATTGTTGTAAATGTGGTTGATTAGCAATTATGCACAATGATCTGATATTTGTTCTATGTGTAGTGTAGCTTTGTTTATTTTATAGTGATTTACTTTTGTAAATTTTGTACTCAACATTAATGTTCCAATTCATTCAAATTCAAATGTAACAATTGCTATATTGTATTGTTTATACTATATATGTTTTGATGTTCAATGTACACTGATCCTTTCAGCACTGCTGCTGATCAGTTTGAAATGTATACCAAAATAAATAAATAAATAAATAAAATAACCAGGGATCGAAACACTGCCACCTGCACGTAGAACTTATCGCACTTAGCGCTGTACAGTGAGTTAGCGAGCTTCCATTGGTTGATCGCCCGATCTCCGGTCAATTACGTCAGAGCGCTCTCTCCCTGACTGGGCTCAATCAAGCAGAGAGCGCAGTGATGTTTCACCGAAATTGGACTTGTGGGCGGAGCCTTGCTCTACTGCTCGGGTCTTACATGCAGAGCGCTATGCATTATGGCTTCGGCTCTTGCGCGAAGCCACGCCCCATCTGTCAATCTTTAAGCAGATTTTTTTTTAATTTTGTTTACTTGTACTGCACCCTAAAATACCTATGTACGACGGCGCTACACAAAATTGCTATAAAAACAATTATAACCTACCTCAAATTGATTATTTATGTCGATTGTCCTTGTTAGAATCCCGCTGTGCGATGCCGACGGATCGAAAAAAAAAGCCGGATTCTAACAAGGACGATCGACATAAATAATCAATTTGAGGTAAGTTATCATTCTTTTTATAGCAATTTTGTGTAGCGCCGTCGTACATAGGTATTTTAGGGTGCAGTACAAGTAAACAAAATTTAAAAAAAATCTGCTTAAAGAGGATAAAACACCTCATCGCCCATCTACAAACATGTTCCTGCAAGATTTCGAGCGATGTATATGCCAGGCGGTTAGGTTAACATTGAGTACAGTGGCCTGGCTTATATGTATTAGTCAACCGATCGCCACTTACGCGCGGAACCGGAATAAAACCTCGCCTATATATCCCAGCATGCATTGCCGATGACTTTGGAGGCGACAGGACAATTTCTAATATTTGTGCGAAGCCGTTTGGGATTAATCATCAATTTGAGGTAAGTTATTATTCTTTTCATATAATTTCTATGTAGCACACAGATAAAACGCACTTTTGTTCTCTAGAAAAGGTTAACCAAATACAAAAAAATTATAATTAAAGGTGATAAAAACACCTCATCGCAAAAACGCTACACCATTTCGATCGTCAGTAATTCACAGCTCTGTGCTACGCACAGAGCTGATCATAGTTATTATGTAGCCAACTATAGCCACTAAATCTGACCTATAGCCACCAGCACCACCACTTATACCGTTTGTGCTTAGCATACAGAATCACATTGACGTAGTGCATTATGTTTTCGATCGGCGGGGCAATTGATTGTTCGAGGGGTGTGAGCGAATTCACTTTGACCCAGCTGACAATGAGTTGTTAATGGTTACGACCGGACGCTAGCGGTATAGAACAAAGGCACCATGAAGTGTGTGGGGTCATGTGTAACATACAAAGTATTTTACACATGACAGTACAGGTATGCCTATAGCCACTAAATCTGACCTATAGCCATTAATCTGACCTATAGCCATTAATCTGACCTATAGCCATTAATCTGACCTATAGCCACCAAATTAGGGTTAGGGTTAGGGTTTGGGTTAGGGTTTAGTTATGGTTATGGTTAGGTTATATGCATACAGTATAGCAGTGGTGGGGCTAGATCGACAAATCTATCGCTTTCATGGCCTTTTTGACATTATTATTGTTATTTTCACTGTCGGCATTCTAGCGATAGACGCGACCGATACGCGGTGCCTTAAGAGGCAAGAACACCGTAGCTCTACAGTAAAAGTTACTTACGGAAAATCATTTTTTTTTGCACATAAAACACAACATATTTAGTATTTTGAGCGACATTTGTAGCCCTATCAATACATTTAGGGCTGTTATAATACTTTAACTCACCGATCTCGTGTGTCACTATACATGTCATTCTATAATTACGGCGAATTGTGAGATTTTCCACAATTTTCCATCACTCTTCGTCGGTCTTTCGCCGTTCAAACTGCCGTTATCGTACACAGATGCAATAATTACGGTATCGCTAGCGTGCACACGAAAAAAAAAAAAAAAAAAAACGACTCAAAATTAAAATGAGTTATTTGACTTGACAAACTGTTACCGCTACATTTTTAGCAAATAATTGTGGGCCAGTGATTCCAATAATTATTCGGTAGCGGTAACAGTTTGTCAAGTCAAATAACTCATTTAAATTTTGCGTCGTTTTTTTTTTTTTTTTTTTTTGTGTGCACGCTAGCGATACCGTAATTATTGCATCTGTGTACGATAACGGCAGTTTGAACGGCGAAAGACCGACGAAGAGTGATGGAAAATTGTGGAAAATCTCACAATTCGCCGTAATTATAGAATGACATGTATAGTGACACACGAGATCGGTGAGTTAAAGTATTATAACAGCCCTAAATGTATTGATAGGGCTACAAATGTCGCTCAAAATACTAAATATGTTGTGTTTTATGTGAAAAAAAAAATGATTTTCCGTAAGTAACTTTTACTGTAGAGCTACGGTGTTCTTGCCTCTTAAGGCACCGCGTATCGGTCGCGTCTATCGCTAGAATGCCGACAGTGAAAATAACAATAATAATGTCAAAAAGGCCATGAAAGCGATAGATTTGTCGATCTATGGTGGGGCGCCCTAATACACGATTATGCCCGTAAAAAAACACCCTTTTTACTCAAATTCTTGGTCACGCATGATACCCCCCTTTCTATGATGAGGACAGACCCCCCCACCCCCCCCCCCCCCCTCCCCCGGATGAAGAGACGGGTATTTCTGTCTAATAAATGCAGGCATACCTTTGCAGCCACCAACTTCACCATACGCTCCCTCTCATGTCAGCCGAATCTCTGGGGTAGCTACCGTAGATGAGTCGCCTGAGCGATCGGGAACAGCGGACCAACGTTCAAAATCTCTCAAACAAAACTCGTGCCAAGAATGGTGATTTGTAATTGTGTGAGGAGATTTCCGTAAATTTATAAACATAGATACAAATACTTACAAGCCAGATGTTTTAAGTGTTGAAAATCAGCGAGTTTTCTACTGGTAATTCACGGCGATTTGGCGTTTCGGCTGGAGGAGCATCAATTCTGTCTGTCTGGTCGAAGTGAGTAAAAATATAGGGGAAGAAATCGTCTTGTAAAACGCAAGTAACAATTGATTCCCATTTTTTTTTTTATGTTTCACCTTGAATTAAAATTTTGGTTGAAACTTGAATATGTATAAATATTTAATTCCCAATTATTTGTATGACCAACATGATAAAAAAGGATCGAGGCTGAAATATTTTCAAGATGGCGACTTCCATGCGCTGCCAAATTTTCGCTGGTTGTTACGAGCGAACGATATTTGGTTACGATTTACTCGAAGTAGAAGGGGAGGTATGTTATTTTTCATTCTTGCGTGAAAATCTAGTGAATTATGTATTTTGTTTCTTGGTTATAATGTTAGTATTTGCCTATAACTACTAAAATTAATTACTTATCAATGCGGGTTAGAAATCCGTCACGCACGGGGTCGAAATCCGTCACGCACGTGGTGGTAGTCTACTCGTTTCTGCATCCTACAGTACATCTACCAACATTTTGAGAAAATCAAAGTGATCGCTAACAGAAGAGGATCGCTGGGTCAGCCGGTCAAGTCACTCTCAGTATTTTGTGCAGAGGTCGCTCCCATTTGCAGAACCTTGCCACTGCTCGTGCTCCACAAACCTTTCCCATGACATGTTTCCGAACTGGCTGACCAGTGCAGCAGGCATGGCAGGGCAGGGCGTCCGATAACCGATACAATGGATCTGTCATTTTCAGGGCCTCTTTTACATTTACTGCAAACACTGCCAGCCGTTCCTAACAACAGATTCCATGATTGACACACTTAAAAATTGTTTATATGTAAAAGTCGTAACCAATAAAATTAATCATGTCTTCATAATCATAAATATCATTTTAGAACAGCAGTGAATTTTCCCTCAAACCCTCCCTCACCAAAAATGCTCAATTCATTGCCCACACTGCAAGTCACTCGCTGCTAGCAGCAGATTCCTTGCATCGAGAGGCACAGACGACATAATACAACAATCCAAAGTTGTATTCCTTGCAAAACTATATCAACAGATCAATAAAATAAATCATGTCTTCATATCTTTCAGAATGGCAGTGAGTTTTCCCTGAAACCCTCTTTCACCAACAATGCCCACACTGGCTGTATCAAGTCACTCGCTGCTAGCAGCAGATTCCTTGCATCGGGAGGCACAGACGAGATAATCAACCTCTATGATCTGGAAGCAAAGGTCGAGTTGGGCACTCTGATGCAACACAATGGTGAGTTGAGAAAGGTAACAAATTATAGGTTGATATAACTGGTGGAGCGGTAATTAATGCAGCACAATTGTGACCACAACAAAATGTTATTAATAATTCTAAAATCTCAACAAACTTTCTGGGGAGAAAATGCATTTGTCATTTAGGAAAACTTATATTTTATAGTGCAACAAAATATTCAAGAATTAAATCAATTATACCAGTGCTGAAACAAACAAAAATTGACTGAGCAACATGTATACAATCCGCAATCATCTTTTGCAGAAAAATCAATAGATGCATTATTTTTTGTGACTGAAATGTAAAGGTCTATCAATCTTTTGAAAATATTTAGGATGAGTAAATTTACTCTTCTTTGTTATTGACTATTGTCTTAATCTGTTATGAACTTGTTAGAAATATCTTAATATATCCAATCGAGAAATTTCTCATTAAAAATTATCAGAATGACATTTAAAGTGACATTACACCTTTGCAATTATATTTGGAATCAGTACAGTTCAACTTTGCAGACACACAGCATACATATTCTTATCTATTTTCTGCTTCCATTTATGATGTAAAATTAGTGCTGTAACTGACCTTGATGATCGGATCGTTTTGATCGGATCGGCAAAATTTTATCGATCTTCGAAATCGGATCGATGATCGGGATCGGATGATCGGCTGTAAAAAAAAAAAAAAAAAAAAAAAAAAAAAATCGTTTTTTTTTTCTTTGGAAAATGATCCCCAAAAAACACAATTTGGGAATATAAATGAATACCAAAGCAACATATATCCATATTAATAAGCCCAAGGTAATCTTGTACGGGTATGCTTTCATTTCAAACTGATTACCTCTTCTTTTACAAAATTACTCACGCCGATTTTGAGCTTAGTCCCATGTGATTAATTTGGCGTAACCTTTCAGAAACACATGGGACTAAGCTCAAAATCGGCGCGAATAATTTTGTAGAAGGAGAGGTAATTAGTTTTAAATGAAAGCATACCCATACAAGATTACCTTGGGCTTATTAATATGGATATATGTTGCTTTGGTATTCATTTATATTCCCAAAATATGTTTTTTGGGATCATTTTCCAAAGAAAAAAAAACAGATTTTTTTTTTTTTTTTTTTTTTTTTTTTTTTTTTTTTTTTTGCCGATCCGATCTTCCGATTTTTTCTGCATGATCGGAAATCGGCAAAAACGGTCCGATCATGTATGATCGGATCGTGATCGGCATGCCGATCCGATGATCGGTTACAGCACTATGTAAAATTCATATCTATTTACTCCATATTTAGGTTCCATCACATCACTGAGTTACCATGAAGACGGCCACATGATCAGCGGAGGAGAGGATGGTGTCATCTGTATCTGGGGGACAAAGCCGTGGGAGTGCATGAAAATCATGAAGGGCCACAAGTAAGATGTTTTTCAATATTAACCCATACAGGACTGGTCCAGAAAATAATTGGGCTAGGGTCTATGGAGAGTACATGTTATGACAAAATCAATCAATCCTGGGCCACGTTGCAGAAAGAGATACAATCGATTGTAAGTCAGAAAATTTGCGCAGCCGCATTTCGACCATGATCTGACTTACAATTAATTGCAACTTTACAATCGATTGCATCTCTTTCTGAACAGGTTAAAGCCATATTGTGCAGCAGTGGTTCACTGCCCCCCGGGTAAGCCACTTAAAGGGATCTAGTAACTTTGCAAAAAGTGATGAATGGTTAAAACAATATATATTATTGTTATCTGATATGTCCACTAGGTGTTGGGTGAAAATTTCAAGTTAAATGGACTTTATATGGCCGAGTAATGAGCAAAAATGCAAAGTGACATTCACCAACTCATTGCACTCACTTTGTAAATGGTTCTGACGATCCGTTGGATAATTTGACATCTGAACACTTCAATCTTAAATCTTTTTAACGAAAGGGAGATTTGAAAAACCGAAACCTGTCCCATGCGTTTTTTGTTGATAAGAATACAACAAGGTTTGAGGGAACCGTTAGAATTTCAATTGGATTTTGAGGATTTGGACAATGTTACTAAGTCCCTTAAAATTGAATTTATATGCACAATTTTATTGGCAGTGGGGCCCACCAATAAATAAGGCCACTGAAATGTACTTTTCTTTATGCCAAATTCTACTTCCCCGACTGGGCAGGTAGGGCGACCAATGATTAAATGCGTGTTTTCTTTGTTTTGAGCATCTAGACTTGATAATGTAAGTGTTGATTTTAACTGTGCAACATGGCCATACAAGATTTCGATTTCGATCCCTATGTCATATTTAGTGTTCTATATTTCAGCTATTGTTTTGCCAAGGAAAACAAAAATATGTTTAATTAGTGTTTATCAGCTTTTATTACTGAGAACTTCTAATGTGTAAATTAACAAGGTATGCTTCATTAAAGGATCAAAACAACAGCGTTTAATCAAAGGCTATTCAATTATTCATGTCATTTATTGAATCAATTGATGTTAAAGGGATAGTTGAGTTCTGGTAGAGAGAGTATAGTTTTAGTAAAACTGAATTTTAGTAACCAAAACCTGCACCATTACATTACAAACTAATAGTTATAGCTCCACCGTGCTCAAAAGGAATTTAAAAATTACAAATGACTAAGTTAATGCCTGTTATCATTCAAAAAGAGCTGTTTAAACTAAAGAGGGCGCTTTAAAAAATGGCATTTGTTTAAACCATTTCAAATAAAATATTGTGAATGTGATGTTTCGTTGAAATAGTGATTAGATAGAGAGATAATCAACAAATATCTAAAAACCTCTTGAAAAATGTTGAAAAGAGGAAGCATTTTAAAACAAATTTTAACGGCTGGTTCAATATTATTGAATACTTGTAGGGCCCCACATTTATTACAATTGAATGTTTAAATGGATATTTCAGCCGTTTCTGAACCGATTTTGATCAAATAAAGTTTATTCTGCCATTTAAATGGTATGCTCTTTCAAATTTGACACTCAGTTTTTCATTATCTCACAAAAAAATTATGTTGTGTAGCGCCCTCTCTACCAAAACTCAACTATCCCTTTAATTATTCAATGAATCTTCCAATCTCTCTTGCCTGTTACAGGGGTGATATACACTCGGTGTCTGTGCATCCATCAGGGAAGCTGGCGTTGTCGGTGAGCAAAGATAAAACTCTGCGGACATGGAACCTGCTGAAGGGAAGGGCAGCCTACACAACCAACATCAAGAAGGGTAAGTTGATGACCTCACCCAGTGAAGATGCCCTTCCCCCCAAAAAAAATCAATTAAAAAAAAAATAATAATAATAATAAAATAAAATAAAATAAATAAATAAATAATTATTTGAAAAAAAACAATTGGAAACATTTATAAGTTGAAATTGTTTGAAAAACAAAGAAATACATTTAAGGTTTGCCCCCCCCCCCCCCCCCTAATCAGTGTTTCTACTTCAGTTGCGGACATCGTTATGTGGTCACCAGACAGACAGCTCTACGCAGTGGTTGCCGACAGAAGAATGAACGTCTACGACATCATCCACAACTGAAAAAGTATCACCCTTTTTGTACTCCTGCTCTTTATAATCTGCTTTGTTTTCATAATGTTTCCACTTCAGTTGCGGACATCGTTATGTGGTCGCCAGATGGACAGCTCTATGCAGTGGTCGCCGACAGAAGAATGGACGTCTATGACATCACAACTGCAGCCGTCTGTTGCAGTTTTGAAACAAACTATAGGATACTATCTGCCTGTTTTATCACTGTAAGTAGAACAAATATATATATAACATTCACTTTTTCCGATATTTGCATCCTATGATTTACTTTGTGTTTCAATTTTATTAGATATTTGGTCTAACAAGTTTGTGTTGCAATGATAAAAGTTACGGAAGAAAGCAGTTGTCGGTTTCAGTTTTGAAACCAGCTTTGGATACTTTTGGCCTGTTTCATCACAGTAAGTTGAAAGAAATAGCATTCAGATCTCTCCAGTATTTATACATTATCTCAGATGTTGGGTCAAGCCACATCTACAATGTAAATAGTCTACAAGGTACTGTACATGCCATATATTTCACGAGGGTTTTATTTTCGGGAATTTCGCGAATCACTTGTGAATCGCAAAATTAACAACACGCTTTAATATTGACACCAAATGCAAAGCAATGCATGTTCATGTAGTACATGCATTACTGCACTAGCATCTCTCTCAAGACAGTCATGAATGCGTGTTGGTAACCACTCGCGAAATTGTAAAGTCCCGATTCACGAAAATCTATTTACTTGAATGCTCCCCAGGGAGTGGAGAAAGTGCACAATATAGTGCGGAAGTATATCCAATTGCCGAGTTGTAAATAATGATATTAAATGCAGGTCCCCTCTGGGAGAACAGAGTAAAGGAGCACTGAAGAGGCAACCTGGATAAATAAGACTACAACAAAACAAAAGACCCTCATCTCCCTGGAGGTACCACTTTGTAAAGATGTAATTCATATTATTTAATTCCTTTTCCTTCACAGGAGAGGCATGTGGCAGTGGGCGGGGAAGGAGAGACCATAGATATCCTGGGGGTGAACGACAAGAAGACATCTGTAACATCAGTCTGTCAATTCAAAGCTCATGAGAACAGGTTTGTGGTCTACTTGCACACTTCTCAATTTAAAGGTATGGTGACGTTGAAATCCCGGCTTTGATTGAGGTTTATAGCTTTGAATATAGGTTATATTGATATACATGTACCACACTCTTTTTTCAAAGAAATCCTTAAGTTGGGCAAAAAAGGTAAATTTCATACAACTTTTTGGAGTCGGCGTTCCATACTCCAAAAAAAGTGATTTACGTCACATGCAGTCTGTGATGTCATCTATGACGTCATGAACATTTGTTTTTAGAAATTTCAAATTTGAACTTCATTTTCCGAAAGAGCGTAAAAAATAATGACCAAATACCGAAAATCAATTGAATATGTGAAGTATTGGCTGAGATATGCCTATCCAAATTAATTTTACTTCAATGGGCAATCAGTGTTATAGAGCTCTGGTTCATAAAGTTATTACCAGAGCACTATATAACACTGTTTGCCTATTGACAAAACATTCATTTGGATGGGCATATCTCAGTCAATACTTCACATATTCAATTGATTTTCGGTATTTGGTCATCATTTTTTACGCTCTTTCGGAAAATGAAGTTCAAATTTGAAATTTAAAATTTCTAAAAACAAATGTTCATGACGTCATGAAATTTTACCTTTTTTTTGCCCGACTAAAGGATTTCTTTGAAAAAAAAGTGTGGTATATAAATATAGGCACATATTGAAAGCTATAAACCTGAATCAAAGCCGGGATTTCACAATCCCTTTAAAGGGAACCACAACCCAAATATAAAATTCTTATAAATGAAATGTAACAGTTTTGGTAGTCCATCCCACTAACAAGCTCAGAAAAATTGGTTTCCAGACAAATTATATAATTTAAAAACCAATCAAGATATTATAGTTATTATTCATGGGTCTGCAGACAAAGACTAAGTCTATTGTCTAGGATGTATTAGTCTACCGTGCTTCTATTGTCTCCAAAAGTATGAGGGTATATAAATTGGGGAACTCGCAAACATTTGGCGCTTATGAATCAGCCATGTGGGTTCCATAAGTCTCAGTGATTAATTGCATCCAGACAAATAATATAATTTGAAAACCATTCAAGATATTATAGTTATTATTCATGGGTCTGCAGACAAAGACTAAGTCTATTGTCTAGGATGTATTAGTCTACCGTGCTTCTATTGTCTCCAAAAGTATGAGGGTATATAAATTGGGGAACTCGCAAACATTTGGCACTTTTGAATCAGCCATGTGGCTTCCATAAGTCTCAGTGATTAATTGCATTGTTTATGAATAATTCAACCTTTTGAAAAGTGTTGGACATAAGCCTGGGTCGGAACGGACGGAATACCGGAATCCGTCCGGTGTGTGCGTGTTCCGGTAATGTTTTCTCCATTCCGGTATTCCGATGAAAATCACGGAAAACCTCTTTTTCCTCAAAAATTCATATTTTGTAGTAGAAAACTAACAGAAGAAAACAAATGACAAAAAAGTACAAGAAAGACGATGTCGAATGCAACTTACAACGACAAAAAATCCGCTGCGTTTATATGAAAGCCGATCTAACGATCGACTAGGCTAGCTACCCCGGCGCGCCCCGCACAGTCATGCAGCTGCTAGCGCTATCAGTCAGAGCTAGCTAGCTGCGCCGTAACATACATGTCATCAAAACGTTTCTCAAACGTTGACATCCAGTCCGCCCTCTATCGATATCGGTACTAATAATGCTCCGACACAGCCCGCCATATCACTTGTATACTTTGTATGCAGGTTATGGGTCTTTTTTCTTGCGCGAGATCGATCCGCCGGGAATTGGGGAAATCCCCAGCGGATGGATCTCGCGTAGGAAAATAGACCCTATAGCCTGCACGCAAAGTATAAGTTAGTGTTGACTTATTCGTGTCGTTGTATTAGCTTCAGTTCATGCAGTTTCGAGCGAGTTAGAAAATGTTTGAGATATAATCAGCGCATTTTTGTTGTTGCTGTTTTTGCAGGTAATTGTTCTCGTATTTATTTTAAAAGCCATACAAACATGTAAGTAAAATAAGAGACATTTTCGTTCCTTTTCGGCACTTTTTAAGAGTGCAACTTGCTTGCAAAGTCAAGGCAGTTGAGTTGGCCTGTCTCGCAGCGCGGGGCCTGCATGCCTGCGCTGCCGAAACCATGGCAGACCTTCTAGTGCGTGTTCGTTTCGTATCATTCATTGGCAGATTTTTTTTTATCGGAACACCGGATTCCGACCGGCACAACACCGGCGGATTCCGGAACAAAAAAATTCCGACATGACTCAGGCTTAGTTGGACATCTTATATATCAAACTAATGTGCGAAAACATAAGCCTTTGTTGTTCATTGCATGGTAGTCCCCTTTGAAGATTCTACCATGCTTTTGCAAGGCAAAATTAAACAGGTGTAAGAATATTTGAGGTAGTTTGAGAAGATTAGATTTTGGAAACACCTTTCAATGGAATTATATTGATTTAGAGCTCCAAATAATAAATGTATGTTTAATTCGTCTAGCAACTGCAGACCCTTTGTTGTATTTCATGTGTGCACTCAATGTTCTCAAACCAGATGTTTAATTTATTTTAGTTAATAAAGTGATTCAATCAAATTTGTTATGATGTGATAGCTACATATATTCTGAATACGTAGACCCTGTTACTTTCTAAAAGATAATTTGACACTAAATGAATTAAAGCCATGTGTTTTTTAAATATTTCCTTCTTTGCAGAATAAAGGCCCTAACATGTGCCTGCTCTTGTGGCAGTAGGTCAAAGGTTACAGAAAAATGGCTGCTCTCCGCCTCCAGTGATGGCCACCTCAAGATATGGTCCATCGATGTTGAGAAAGTGAGTCCATCTGCTTGGATGTTTCAATTGCTCCACCATTTTTTTGTTGCAGTATGAATTTGTAAACTTTTATTATTCCAATTTACAGATTATCAGAGACAATGTCATTAAACTACTTGAAAGAAATATATTTTAGGAGTATATTAAGAAATATGTTCATATCAAAGTAAATATTGTATCAGAGTTCTTTGCCACTCAATATTGTATAGATGTTGAAAAGGTTAGTTGTCGCTTGACATTTTCTGTTTCGGGTCATTATTAAAGGAACATTCCCTCTTTTGCAAGCCAAATTTCAAAGGCTGCGAGTTTATTGCCTTATATGAAAGAAAATATCATTTAATAGCATGCCTGAACAAATTTGGGCTTGAAATCTCTTTTTCGTGGAGTTATATACCTAAAACTAATAAACCGTCGTCCAATTTTAATTGTGCATTATACGTATATTCACCCTGTGAGGAAGTTCGTACATGGATTCCACGAAGTACCATAACGCTATGCGTGACTCCTACGTGACCCGCTCACAAATAAGAATAGCACGACCGCACACTAGGCAAAATAACCAAACCTCGCTTAAACTGACTACATGTAATTATATATTCTTCATTTTTGAGATTTTTTTCCGTGACATACCTTTACAAATATCGGCTTCACAATACCTTTACAAGAAAAAGTACAATATAGTTGTAATATTATGCTAAATCAGTTGAACTCTTTTATTGACCGATATATAGTCTGATGGAGGGACACATTCGTTTTTCATTCGTAGAATCCAAATTATAGGGCTGTTCGATCTGATTTTTTTTGTGTGTGTTTCATTCATCCCCATCCGTCAACTGGAAACTGTTCAGTCGTTTTGTAAAAGAGGGACTGTCCCTTTAAAATACCATTAATGTAACTGGCAATGAAATGGTTAGGTTTACGTTATTGGAATTATTTGTAATAGAAATATGTTAGAGCAGTAGATCCTTCAATTTTGGTAATTTAAACCAAATTCACTTGGGAGCTATCGCATTTCCCTTGTCAGTTTACATAATTCATTTGATCACAAGAAGGTATGTCAATTGTAAGGATTTTTTTTTTAGAATTGTAAAACTGTCAAATTTTCCTTTTCATACTTGTGAGGAGAACATCTAACAAGATATAGCAATGTAGCTCCAATTAATTATATAAAACCGTTGTAATGTATGGTTTATTCACATTTTGCTTCTTGAACAGCTGACTGAGACTCCCTCGCTACTAGCAGAGGTGGACACCAAAGCAAGGTTAACGTGCCTGGCAGTCAGAGGTACTGCAAAACCTGAAGAAAGCAAAGAGACAACAACAAAAACAACACAGAAATCAGCAAAGCACCCTCCTGTGTCTGAAAGTGGTAAGGTCTAATTGTTTTGAGATTATTTTGTGATACAATAGACCGCTTCTGTAATGTATGCAAATTATATTCGTATGACGTCAGACTCCCTGTTGCCAAGCTTAACAATAGTAACTAGGTCCGACAAGCTCCGGAAAACTTAGCTTGCCGGACGTAGTTACTATTGTTAAGCCTGCCAACGGGAGTCTTGCGTCATATGCATATTATTTGTATACATTACAGAAGCGGTCTATTAGGTTGGATGTGAGAAATTCAAAAAATCACAATTAATTGTATAAAATTGGCTTCCATAATTGTAGACAATGAAGTAAGTTTACATGTTATTTTAGTTTTGCTTGTTGAACAAGTGTAACCCTAAAAGGCTCCACGCACCCTACCCGCCTGTTTTCAAAGATATCCTCTTTTCAATTGTTGATGTTATTATTAAACTATAGATATCTTTTTAAAACACTTAAAAATTGAATCCACTTTGAGACAGAGAACAATTTATAAGATTAGCTCTAAACTGTTCAACAGTGTTTTGATCAATTTAACAGAGATGGCATTAATTTTGACTTAACCCTATTCTAACTGGGCTATTTCAGACCAGGTTTTTACTGGGGGGGGGGGGTCAATTTGACCCCCCCTTAAGATCTCGAAGACCGATTCACGCAAAATTTTGCATGGAGGTACATTGAAGTAATAGCGACGCGTTCATGTTTTCGTTTAAACGATCCAATGTTAAATATGCAAATTATGCACATATTAATTAGCGAAGTATGCTAATTTATGCAGAAATCCTCTTTTTGTCTGTAAATCACTAAATGTTGCTCAGAATATGCTAATTTAGTGCATGATTATTCTTAATGACTTATTTAACAGGTTTTCAAAAAAAAAAAATTCTTTATGTATTTCTTTGTTTTTTCAACTTATGTTTTTAATTGTTTTTTTCAATGGAATAAATTATTGACCATTATCCAACCATTTTTAGCCAAAAATTAAATGATTGCAGTGATTAGAGTGAAAAATAATGAAGGTTTTGTGTATTCTAGGAAAAAAATCAATTTCCATAGGATTTGTACACAAATCACAAAATTTTGCGATTTTTGGACCGACGATCACTTACGAAAGGTCACGTGACTTTACAACAGTATATCTGATCGTCGCAAATTTGGTCTCAAAAGTTGCGCAAGACTTCATTGAAAAAAACTCATGAAGTCGTGCAGCAATAGCTGCACGCGTTGCGGAATTATCGCGCGAAAAGTCGAGGGGGGGGTCAAATTGACCCCCCCCCCCCCCCCAGTTAAGATAGGGTTAAGAATTGGGTAAAAAAAAATTTTTTATTGTTTAATGACACCTTGTTTTCTCTCCCTTTCTTGTTCTTTTTGTAGGCGACGGAGAAGTGAAAAAGAAAAGGAAGAGGAAAGGCAAGCCATGAGAGAGATGTCTTATATATGGAACAAGAAGACCTTGAAAAACCCATTTATTTTGAATTAGGGGCTTTTCATAAAATAAAGAACTCTTTTGTGGAGATGCTTGGTGATTTATTTGAAATAAGGAGCTTTTCATGAAGTAAAAAGAACTGTTTTTGTTGAAAAGCTTGGTGATTTATTTTAAATTAGGGGCTTTTCATCAAGTAGAGAGAACTCTGTTTAGAGATACTGAAGCAGTAGAAATGAGCTGGCATGAAATGTATTTGATGAAGGAAGGTGATCACCAGTACTACTTGCCTCTAGGAGCATAAAGAGAACTAGCCCGACCCATTGTTGCCAACCCAGGACTCTGTTCCATACAACTTTTCCGATTGTTATTTGAATGTCCAGTTATTGTACCTACAGTCAAACCTGTCCATAGTGGTCACATGTCTATAGCTGCAGGCAAGCTGCCTACAGTGGCCACAACATGTGCTCCTCTGCATCGAAATACAATGTTATGGAACCTGTCTATAGCGGTCCCCTGTCTACAGTGGCCACTTTTCTTGTTTCCCTTGGGTGGTTACTTTACACAGGTTTGACTGTATTATGTCAATAGGTAATCACCAAGGAACATTATTATTATAGCAAATACTGTAATAGCTGACTATCATACCAGTAGTTGGAATAATTGGAAAAGTTTTATGAATCGGGACTCAGTGCCCCGTAACGCGAGGGTTGATTGTACAATTAATTGAAGAAACACTCAATTGATCATGCGGTTAATCATACATATTTGTTTTACGGGACGGTGTTTCACAAAGATTCTAAGTTGGACCTAACAATAATGGAAAGCCATTTGTAGCCTTGGAATACTGCACAGAAGAAAAAAAACAATACAAGCAATTGAGACTTGCAACAAAAAATCAAATGAAACTAATTTTATCAAACTTGATGCCTTTTCAAAAGAACTGTTTTACCAATTTTACAAAGAAACTAAAGGCTCTCCATAATTGATAGGTCAGAATGATTGTGAAACACCCTTCCGGTCTGAATTCATAATAGATATTGAATATTGCTATTTATCACCTGACTTAGTAAATACAGTACATGCCGCTGCCGTGTTATATTTTTGTATAGTACATGGCAATATTACACCCCTGCATTTTGACAGTCAGATGATAAAACAGTTGTTAAATTTGTTGTCTGGAAAATCATGGAATATTCCTACCCTCGGGATTTCAAATGCTATTTCGTGAAGAAAATAACTCCCTCGACTTCGTCTCGGGACTTATTTACTCTTCCCTCAATAGCATTTAAAACCCCTCTGGATGTATATTCCGTGCTATACCCTCCATCGCCATTTAACAACAGTATAATACTGTCCCTCTATTTACATGTATGTTATTCCATTTAAATAATATGATGATTTATTTAGAGAACACATTTTAAAACTTGTTTGTGTAGAATTACAAAAAAAGCGAAGAATGATTTTGACCACCTGGAAATATAATATAATATTTCCCCGAGAACACAACAAAATCAAATCAAGCACTAAATTTCACTAACAATTGTATGTTATTTGCCCAAAAAACCTTTTAATCATGCAGTATCTAATAAAAGTTATAAATAATGTAAATCAAGTGACTATTTCATGTAATTTATCATCATCTGCTATCTGGGTATGCGTTTTTGTTGGTGTGTTAAGGAAATAAAACCATTAAAATACACACGACATGCAAGTAATGATGTGTTTACAATTATTTTTAATATAATCTTGCAAATGCAGGTTACATGATCTGCAATACAAATATTATATATAAGAATTACATATAAGGCACATGATCTAACTTACAATTAATTGTAACTTTGATTGTATCTCTTTTGGCAATAGGGCAATAATCTCTTACATGCGGGATTCACAGAAAGAAAAACCAAAGGAACAAAGTGCTGGAATTTTCGCTTGCATATTTCCTGTCATTAATAATTGTATATTTCCTCTTTGAATATCACTAATATTGGAAATGATGTTTTTGAGACCACTAATAAATATCTGTTCTAACTGACCACTGGAGGCTGCCATGTTTTAATATGAAATATCATCTGGGTATGCTATACAAAAGCAAGTTACGTAACCACCAACATAGCAGCAGGTTCAACAACGTTGGTTACCTATAAACCCGGTTTTGTTAGTGCGTGTTAATGCAGTACCGTTGAAAACATGGCAGCCTCCTGTGGTCATTCAGAACAGATTTAATTGGTCTGAACAACATCAATTATTTCCATTATTGATACACAAGTGGAAACATACAACTAGAAGTAACACAAATTATGAGCAAAATACCAGCGTTTGGTTCCCCTTTAACCCTCAATAGCGCGGTCGGGGGGGGGGGGCTAAATTACTCCTCGTGACATTTTTCGCGATAATTTTTTAACGCAAACAAATCTTGCGCTGAAATTTCAGAACTTTTTACTTTCACATCTCGCGCATATTTTAAGATCCTATTTGGGAAAATCGAGGGTACGGTTGCAGAGATATAATGATAATAATAATAATGGTGGCTATATATAGCGCACATTCCGTCTTAGCATATAGCACATATTCATGACCAACGTCACAAAAAATAGCAGTTTATAATGATCTTGTGTGTACATTGTATGGGTTTTACAAGAAGTGTTGTCAGAATAATGTTTTTTTCTGTTTTTCCTCAGATATCATCCCTTTTGGCCATCAACAACTATTCTAGATAACAAAACAGTGATAAACAAAAGGCTTAAAAACAAAGACATACATCAGAAATTAAAAACAAAGAAATACAATGTACATAAAAATACAGAATTTCAATACATTGTATATGTCATTAATTTGACTAAGCTATCTTTTAAATTATATTACAAGCTACAGACGGGCTACAAACATGCCAAATTTGATTGCATTTTCTCCATAAATGTGGGGAAAACTGGAAAAAAAAATGAGAATTAAGATAAATTTGACTATGCTCCCCCCCCCCCCCCCCAACCCCCTGCAATTCCACTCTCTAAGTTTATGCGTCAATATCTATCTTGTATTGCATGATCCTACTCGAATTTTGTGTAATTGACAAGCCCGTTTATTCCCATTTACATTTATACCGTATACCTTCATTAAAGGGTACCACCAGCCAAAAATAATATTCTTATTATAGAAAGGTAACATCTTTAGTATTCCATTCCATCAACAAGTTCACAAAAATATGTTTGGACTTGGTGTTGGCCCTGGTTGGCAGGTCGAGAGTTAGTCCTAGACTTATTCTTCTTGGCACTCCGCTTTTTGCTGTTTTTCCCCTGAAGACCGGGAGTCCTAGTTGGTTCAGGCGGTGGTGACCGTGGTGTAGGGGCACTGTTTTTGCTCTGAAGACCGGGAGTCCTAGTTGGTTCAGGCGGTGGTGACCGTGGTGTAGGGGCACTGTTTTTGCTCTGAAGACCGGGAGTCCTAGTTGGTTCAGGCGGTGGTGACCGTGGTGTAGGGGCACTGTTTTTGCTCCTCCCACTGACTGGTACCTCAGACCTACCCTGGAGGGTCAGCTTATGTTGGAGGTCGCGTGACTTGCGCATCGTCGTGTTGTACTTGCTCTGCAGGGATTGCCGCGTCATATCCCGGATGTTCTCAATCCGCTGCGCTATCTTCAGAGTAGATGCAGCAGCTGTGCACAGCCCCAGGGCTGTAGTCAGATCCTCTTCATTCTCTGCCTTCACGCATGACAGCAGCTGACACTCAACCTCCTGCACCAACCCATAGACCATGTCCTCTGGACCCTGGACAGGATACTTCAGGGCTCCCACTGGGTTGGGTCCTGTCTGGGCGCGAGGCTTGGAGCTCTCCCATGGGAGAGAATGCTGGTAGGGCAGTTGAGAAGGTGTCTTTGGCTGCTGGGCACTGTTGGCAGGTGCACCCTGATGTATGTGTGTGTCCTGTACAATGGTTCTTGCATTCTGTTCCGGCAGAGATTGTTGGTACGGTAGTCTGGATGGTGTCTTTGGTCTTTGGACATTGTTGGTTGAGCCTTGATTTCCTGATAAGGCTGTGGATACTTCTGGCTGTGAATACTGTGAAGACTGGGAAGGCTGTGAATACTTCTGGATACGATTGAAGCTGATTACTTCACCTTGTTTTGTTTGCATCACTACTATTTGTTTGTCACTGCTGAGCGACATTGAAAGGATTTCCGTGTCATTAGGAATATCCATAAGTGATACAGATCTTGTTCCGTGTACAAGTTTCAAGTTCGTGTGTAACAATTCCTTTCCTTGTTCGAGCCTTAACTCAAAGGTCTCAACTACCGAGTTAACTGAATCAAAGTCATCTCTGTTCAACTGCTTGCTCACTGCTTGAACTGACTCACGAAGGCTTCCATAAATTCCCGCCACTTCAAGATCATCTTTACTCGAATTTACTCGATTGAGTACGGTTAAAACATTGCCAACTGCTTTCTGATTTGAGTCATTTTCCTTTCGGATGCCGTGAAGATTTCCTAGCGTGGTTTCCTTGAACAAGTTACTCTTTTCGTGGAGAGTAGCCGCAATCTTAGCTACTTCTTTGGTGACTCGATGATTTACGAGATCGCATCGCTTCATAAGAGCTTGCTTCGTGGCATCAATGTCCGTGGCAAATGCTTGTAGCTCCCGTTCTTTGGCACGCACACGGGCAACGAACTCTTGAAGACCGCGACGAAACTGTGGCATCATTTCCTTCAGGTGAACGCAGGCATGTCCATCTGCCTTGTTGTGGTCCAGGACGGTACAGTCCGCACAGATCGGTGTGTTGCACGTTTTGCAGTAAAACTTCAACTGCTCGATGTGCTTGGTGCATTTGGCTGGACTTGTCTCTGGCATAACAACTCGAGACTTCCCGCTAAGTATTTCATGGAGAGGATGCAATGTGTGATCTCGGCACACAGGCAATTTCTTATGGATCTGAGAACAAACTGCGCACATGTTCTTGTCACATTCCACGCAGAAATCTGATGGATCAGCAGCATCACATAGCGAACACTTGGATTTCCCAGATCCTATCTTTACCTTCCGTTTTTGTTCTTCTTCAAGAACTTTTAAGAGTTTATTTGCTCGAAAATCGGGTCTAAGTCCAGACACTCCGGTTTTGGGAACGATCATGGTAGCGTAACGGCAGACGGGGCACACCACAGTGGGTCCTTCAGTGCCACTTTCATTGGCACAGCCATCAAGACAGGTTTCACAAAAACTATGATGACACGTCAGTAATCGTGGATTCTTGAGATTATCCAGACATATCCGGCATTCAAGTTCTTCCTCTAAGGCGGTATCAAGTGGCTTTGATAGAGCCATGCTGTATATCATATACAGCCCCTTAAAGGACTAACTGTCGAATTGTCTTATGTATAGTTAACCAGAACAATGGCAACAACGTGATCTGCAACGAATATAGACACAGCGTTTATGAATTGGACTGCCGTATCTCTGCAGTGATTTCCTATTGTAATTCAAGGTGTAGCAAACCTTCCAAAAACTAAAGCAAATTTCCTTATGGCTACTAAGCTGGCTGTAGCCTATCTGATAATATATAAAGTACAATCATGTGATTTTCGCCGCTTGGGGAAAACCATGCAAACAAAAAAAGATATGTCATTCTAGCAAACTAAATAAATTGTATAATTCCTTTACAAATGACCTTTATACACTAATCTGTATCAGTGTCAACATTGATGTTTGTACTATGGTGTACATGTATGTTTGTCCAATTGTGCCACTTCAATTCTAGGCATAGCCAGAAAAATCCAGGAGTGCTGTTAATTAGGAAAGTTCCTTTTGAGGAGGTGACCCCCTTCATCACACTTCACCAAGTGTAATTGATGAGGAATGGTTAAACTACCATTATAACACTACTAACGATCATGTTAAAACAATCATAATTAGACATTTATACCGCGCGCACTTCTATTAGCAGACACTCGTGGCGCAGTACTATCATTATCGATACGTGGTCATGTGGGTAGATTTTAAATCTGCACAATTATCTTGTGCACCATCTCAACTCCCAGGGGAGCATACTGGCAACAAGCATTATATTTGTAGGTAGAGATCAAGAGCAGCAATGTGGATGAAATCAATTACACAAATGCCGGGATATCGACAGGGAACATGCGGCCAGCAAGCCACAAGCTGATGAGAGACAGAAAATGGTGATATGATACTTCTTTGAGTAGACTTTCCGGTTTTTACTTGAAAACTGGCATCCCTGTTGTGCACGGTGTGGCACAAATGGATGGGCTAGGGTTTCAAAACTAAAGGACCCGAGTTCAAACCCAGTCGTTGGTACAAATTGTAACTGGCTTTAGCAAAACCCTGCACTTGTCGGGTTAATGCATGTTTTGAAGATATTGGCATTTTAAGTTCACATAAAAGACCTGTGATTGTAAAATTGAAACAATCCTATCTTCCCCAATTATTGACCAATTTTTTTTTTTACAATTTAGCAACAAATGAAGCTTGTTATGAGGCCTATCCAATGGTATAAAAATCAACTTTTTGATTTTTACCGACATGCAGGGTTTTGCTATAGCCGGTCACAATTTGTTCTAGGGGAAATTGTCTGAGGGTAGTAATTTTCCAGAGGTCGAGTGGGGTGCCTTAGGAATGTCCAGGGGGGATTGCCCAGACCATAACAAACACAACTTGATTTAGATTATTTTATTTTATTAAATGGCAGTTTGAAGAGCACGTTCATGATTTACATAATACTTTTTAGCCACTTCGTAATACTATATATCTTCAAATAAAAACATTGGTGAATTCAGTTATATAAAATAAAGCTGTCAAGTCCTTAAAGATAAATATCAGTTTTGGGAAAGTAACCGAAAACATATATTGGCCAAACTAATTGATCAATATTGTTGAATAAGTATTTTAAAAAGGGCTTGGGTGGTAAAATCTGGACCTAAGCATTCTTAAATGCAGAAATATCGGAAGAAATCCAAATGAAATTTATAAATCCACTGCCCGTTCGCACCTGTCTGCGCCGCTAGCGCTGGGCTGGAGATATCGACAAGCCAACATACTATACCGGATAGCACATGTGCAGCACATGTTTTTTTGCACGTAGCGCGATTCCGCGTATATACAATTAATAATTATGTATTTCCTTCTCTTTGAGTATCACTAATAATAGAAGTGATATATTTGAGACCACTAATATCTGTTTTAAAGGGATAGTTGAGTATTGGTCAAACTTAACTCTAGTAACCAAAACCTGCATCATTACGGTACAAAGTAATAGTTATAACTTCACCATGCTCGAAAAGTATACACAATTAAAAACGACTAAGTAAAACCCCTGTTATCATTCAAAAAGAGCCGTTACAACTCAAGAGGGCGCTAATGAAAAACATTATTGCAAATACATGTACATACATAACAATTTCTCTCTCTTGTTTTCTCTCCCTTTTGTTTCCTTGTTTGTAGGCGACGGAGAAGTGAAAAGAAGACAAAAGGAAAGGCAAGCCATGAGAGAGATGTCTTGAATGTGTGGAACAAGAGACGTTAAAAAGCTTGGCGATTGATTTGAAATTAGGGGCTTTTTATCAAGTAGAGATAATTCTTTTGTTGAAAAGCTTGGTGATTTATTTGAAATTTTTAGCTTTTCATCGGGCAGAGAGAACTCTTTTCAGAGATGAAGCAGTTGAGATGAGCTGGCGACAAACTTTGAGGAAGGAATGTGATCACCACCCAGGCCTACACTTGTCTAGGAGCAGCGTGAGATCTATAGTAGGCTTTGATAAGGGCCAAATGTAGGGGGTTGACTTCATTTTGTGGTACAAATCTGTCATTTGGCATACAGGTTCCTTGGATCAAAAGAAGAAGATTCATCCAAATAGACAATCTGTATTTATGCAAATTACCTCAAATTATGGTTCAGTGTCTCTTTAGGTGGACTTCCTTCCCTGGGCCTAAGGAACATGTGTGCCAAGTTACAGAATTGTACCCCTAAATGAAGTCAATGAAGCCTACTACTAGCCAGAGTCGTTTTTGCCAACCCGAGGCCCTGTTTCATAAGACTTTCCCCCATTGTTATTTGAATATAAAATTATTGTACTTACAGTCAAACCTGTCAATAGCGGCCACCTGTCTATAGCAGCCAACCTGCCTATAGTGGCCACAACATGTGCTCCCCTGCAGAGAAATATAATGTCATGGAACCTGTCTATAGTGGTCACCTGTCTACAGTGGCCAGTTTTCTTGTTTCCCTCGGGTGGTTACTATACACAGGTTTGACTGTATTATGTCAATAGGTAATCACCAAGGAACATCATTATTATAGCAAATACTGTAATAGCTGACTACCATAAGTAGAACTGGAATAATTGGAAATGTTTTATGAATCAGGTGTCAGTGCCCCGTAACGCGAGGCTTGATTGTACAATTAATTGAAGAAACACTCAACTGATCTTGCGGTTAATCATACATATTTGTTTTATGGGACCCTGGGCGTGTTTCATAAAGACCTAAATTGGACCTAACAATTATGGAAAGCCATTTCTAGCTTTTGAATAATGCACAGAAGAAAAGAAAAAAAATACAAGCAATTGAGACTTGCAATAAAAAATCAAATGAAACTAATTTTATCAAACTTGATGCCTTTTCAAAAGGACTGTTTTACCAATTTTACAAGGAAACTAAAAGCTCTCCATAATTGATAGGTCAGAATGTTTGTGAAACACCTCTCAGGTCTGTATTCATAATAGATATTGAATATTACTAATGTCCCTCTATTTACATGTATGTTATTCCATTTATATAATATGATGATTTATTTAGAGAACACATTTTAAAACTTGTTTGTGTAAAATTACAAAAAAAGTGAAGAATAATTTTGACCACCTGGAAATATAATATATTTCCCCCGAGACCCATCATGTCTAACACAACAAAATCAAATCAAGCACTTAATTTCACTAAAAATTGTATGTTATTTGCCAAAAAGAACTTTTAATCATGCAGTATCTAATAAAAGTTATAAATGTAAATCAAGTGACTATTTTGTGCAATTTATCTTCATCATAATACTATCTGGGTATGTGTTTTTGTTGGTGTGTTAACCCTAATCCCACTGGTTTATTTTGGTCACTTGAGTCCACTGGGGGGGGGGGGCCATTTTGGCCCCCCCCCCCCCCCCCCTCCAATCTCGGCAATGAATGGACCGATCGACTTGAAAATTGGCACATACGTACAAGTCAAGTAGAATAAGAATTTGAAAGAAAAAAAAAATTGGATTATTTTTTTTTTAAATAATTAATTAAAATTTTGAATATGCAAATTTTTGACGAATTTGGGGGAAAATTGGGATTTTCATCTAAAATCAAGAGAAATTACAGGATTTCTTCAGGTTTTCTGTAAAAATACTTTCAAATGATGTTATTCATCATATCCATGTTTTTTATGGTGATAAAATATATCACTAATTTGCATAAATATGCAAATTAGTATTCCCGGATTTACCCACATTGTTTTCATTCTTATGTATTTTATTGTTTTTCTGTTGTTTTTGTTTTGTTTTTTTTTAAGAAGAATTTATCTCTGAAGTGTATGAATTCAACTAATAACAAAGAAATAATCCAAATTATAATTCAAAGTAACAATTATAACAGATTTGGAGTTTACATGGCATCGGATATAGGAATTACATAGAAACCTGTATTTTTTTGTGACGGTCGAGCAATTATCGACCTCTAAAATCGGTTCTACATGTCCGACCGGGGTGAATTATATATCAAAACATGCGGGAGACTTGAGAGAAAATAGTCATGAAGTTTGAACGTGAAATTCCAAACGGTCTAGATGCACGTAAAAAAAAATGACAGGGGGGGCCAAAATGGCCCCCCCCCCCCCCCCCCCCCAGTGGGATTAGGGTTAAGGAAATACAACCATTAAAATACACACGACATGCAAGTAATGATGTGTTTACAATTGTTTTTAATAATACTCTTGCAAATGCAGGTTACATCTCATGATCTGTAATACAAATATTTTTAAAAAGAAAATCTGATCTTAAAACTTTTCAGAATTGCATATAAGCATGGCTCGACACTCGCACTGGCCCAGGGCCAATGAAATTGCACTTCGGGCCAGCAAAAATGTATTCAAGTCATAGTTTGGTGGCCCGACTGAGCCACTGACTAAAAAGGTAAGTGTGGAGCCATAAGGCACATGATCTAACTAACATTTAATTGTAACTTTGATTGTATCTCTTTTGGCAATAGGGCCATAATCTCACACATGCAATGAAATCACAGTGATTCACAGAAAGAAACCAAAGGAACAAGACGCTGGAATTTTCGCTTGCATATTTCCTGTCATTAAAAATTGTACATTCCCTCTTTGAGTATCACTAATATTGGAAATGATGTTTTTGAAACCACTAATATCTGTATTAACTGACCACTGGAGGCTGCCATGTTTTATCATGAAATATCATCTGGGTATGCTATACAAAAGCAAGTTACGTAACCACCAACATAGCAGCAGGCTCAACAACATTGGTTACCTATTAACCCGGTTTTGTTAGTGCGTGTTTAGATGACTTTCATGCAGTACCCTTGAAAACATGGCAGCCTCAATTGGTCTAAAGAACATCAAATTATTTCCATTATTATAGATACCCAAGAGGAAACATACGACTTGAAGTTACACAAATTATGAGCAAAATACCAGCGTTTGGTTCCCCTTTAATGAAGGAATAATAATTAGCGTGTAATTAATGATAATAATAAAATGGTGCTTATAAACACAACAAAAAAGTAAGTCCCCCCCCCCCCCCCCCCTAATCAAAATAGTGTAACTTTTTAACGAAAAGGTTTTGACCAAAATAACTTGGCAGGATTGTTCATACACTTAACTAACTGCCTTGTGAAAATGAGATTGATTTGTCGAGTCATGCATGAGTGAGCACACATTAAAGGCAAAATGACTTTTGAAAAGTGACTATTTTGCCTTTAATGTGTGCTCACTCATGCATGACTCGACGGACCAATTTCATTTTGACATAGAAGTTAGTCAATAAGTGTAGGAACAATCCTGCCAAGTCATTTTGCTCAAACTTTTCGTTAAAAAAGTAACATTATTTTGATTAGGGGGGGACTTACTTTTTTGTTGGGTTTATTGGGTTTATTTTTACTGATCAATTAAACCCAACAAAAAAAGTAAGTCCTCCCCTAATCAAAATAGCGTAACTTTATAACGAAAAGGTTTTGAGCAAAATTACTTGGCAGGATTGTTCCTACATTTAATGACTAACTTGTGTGTGAAAATGAGATTGATCCGTCGTGTCATGCATGAGTGAGCACATATTAAAGGCAAAATTGTCACTTTTCTACTCCTGTGACTTTTGCAAAGTGACAATTTTGCCAATGTGTGCTCACTCATGCATGACTCGACCGATCAATCTCATTTTCACAAGGAAGTTAGTCAATAAGTGTATGAACAATCCTGCCAAGTTATTTTGCGCAAAATCTTTTCGTTAAAAAGCTACGCTATTTTGATTAGGGGGGGACTTACTTTGAGTGTTGTGTTTATAACACATAATACACCCAAGTTCGAACCCTGTGTAGGCACTGCATTTGTTCTTCAGCAAGACAATAGACCAGTTCGTAGATAGCATTGGGGCCCGGATATGGGTCGTTTGACCCCTTGACCATTGAATTTACAATCATGGGTAGGATATAAAGCTTTTACTCTGTGCAGTCATGTTCAGAGTCATGGCAGATGGTTGTCATGGGATATCCTTTGTTACTTTCATGAGAACAATTGATCAACCTACGCAACAAGGAATTTCCAATCGATGTACTCAAGAATAATAAGTAAAGAACCTTATCCAGTCCTTTCAATTCGATGAATGCCGCACTGGGTCGATTGACCTTTGTATTGCGCATGCGCAGATTGTAACTACGAACTGGCTTATTAATCCACAATTGCTGCTCTCTACCTAGGTGTATAGAGTACAGAAGCCATGACGTCATAAAAACACTTTTTTTAGAACTTTCAAATTTGGACTTGATTTTCAAAAAGAGCATAACAAATAATGTCCAAATACCGAAAATCAAAGGAATAGGTTACGTATTGGCTGAGATAATATGCCCATCCGAATGAATTTTACTTCAATGGGCAATCAAGTGTTATAATGCACTGGTTCCTAAATTTAGGAACCATGCACTATAACACTGATTGCCCATTGACCAAAAGAATCATTCGGATGGGCATAAATCGGCCAATACGTAACCTATTCCTTTGATTTTCGGTATTTGGACATTATTTGCTATGCTCTTTCTGAAAATGAAGTCCAAATTTGAAAATTCTAAAAAAAATGTTTATGACATCATTTATGACATCACACTTCACCACTCTATAATGGGTACCATGGTCGGGTGTTAATTAGCCTTAGCGCCATCATCAGTGGCAGCTCGGCTAGAATGCTCCCCGGGGAGTTGAGAAAGTACGCAATATCATTGTGCGGGTTTGAAATGTACCTGATGACCATGCGTAATATTTAAGCGCAGTAGAGTAACTATATATTCATTGTAGCTGCGCTATTATTATAATTATACATTGTCTCGATGCGCTTTACAATTCAAATTATTATTCGTATACTACAATAAAATAACACTATTAATTCTTACAAAATGATGTACATTACCTGGTGTCAACATTCATTGTTGATTAAATAATACATACTGTACAAGTCAAAATGGGGAATCCAATGTTAACAGTGCTTCACATTTACTTATATACAACATATCATTGTTATTTTAACAGAAACAATATGTTTTCGTATAGATTCTGTAGCATTGTTTTGTACAAAACTGTCTGACACAAAACTTTTTCCATTTACAGAAATGTAATGCTTCAGATTTAAGTGATTTCGCTATGAACTTGTAGATCAAGTGTAACAAAATATTATTACATCCCAACTTTGAAACTAAATTGATTATTTATAATCATTCACTATTACACCATTCATCAGTAAAGTTTGAAATTTGCAAGACACCAAAGCTATGTAGACATTACAAAAATTATATCACATAGAAATGAAAAAAGAAAGTAAAATAATGGGAATGCAACAGAAATTGTTATTAGTACATGCATTTTATATCAAGATTGAAATAGATTATAAATATTGCATTCCATTACTTAGTAGGCCTGCCTATGCTGGACAAATGCCCCACCAACCACTTTCGGCCAACTTGACAACCTCCAGAAGAAGGCATGCAAAAAAATGTCCATCCCTATAGGGATGGAAAATTTGTTGCGTGCAGGTGGTCTCCTCGATACCTATTATTTTGAAAGCCTTCTTCTGGAGGTCTCTAATCTTTCAAAGGCTAAGCACATGGTTGCATAGTAATAATACATATTTTGTTGTTTTAGTTCAATGCAGTGGATTTTGATTGGCCATCTAGAGCTTTCTTGATGCTTTGTAGGGCTATTGTTCAATTTTGCATCTTAATTACAAAAAGAAATTACATGTAGTACAATAATTAAAATCAGGTAACCAAATAATGCATGTTTGAACGTAACATTTAAAGTGCTGAAAATTTGCTTTTTTCCTTCATAAAATTGCTCTGAAAACCTTACTTTAGACTTGATGACGTTGAAACCTTGTTTTGAGGTTCCCCATGTACTTTCTAATATAAACATGCAAACTTGGGTCTTGGGCTCATGGTTTTTGATATTTTAAAAACTACCCAGTTTTCACAAGTGATCTGAGTCATGCGCATACAATGAGTCATGTGACCATGAACTTTGACCTCAATATGACACCAAAAACTGATGGCTACATTGGCTATCAAGAGATACATTCCAGGACCAGGATTGACAAAGTATTTCAGTCCAAAGTGTCCTAGTGGTCATGGAGTAGGGTCGTCCACTTTCCTGTAGCTTTATTTCTTCTGGGGCTCTACATCCTTCTCGTCTCTGGTAATAACCAGAACCGTTTGGCCGCCAATGTACGCTGCGATCATCGAAACATCGGGAAGCACTGCTACGGAGAGACGACGGCCAGGGTGTTTCCCTGTGGGTGGAGGGTTGGTGGCAGTTGCGGCGCTGCTGGTTGCGGGTCCGAAAGAGAAAGTAGTCCCCACTGATGGACTACGCCCGGGTTGTTTCCCGGTAGGTGGAGGGTTGGTGGCAGTTGCGGTGTTGCTGGTCTCGGGTCTGTTGGTGAAAATCGTCTCCACCAGGCAGCCGTGCTCGTTGAAAACTCGAAGGGTGCTCTTCGAGTTTACGCTAGACAGGACATACACGTTGTCGTTGCCATCGCTTGCGATTGCGACCTTCTCCCATGATGAACCATCAGACTCTTTGATCGAGCAGATGATTTTCCCGCGCTTGCTGATCCGCGAGACTGTGGCAGGTTGGAGCTGTGCTACAAGGATTGATTCTGGTGAGTCTCTGCATGCAGCCACCCTGCTGGGTAGGATGTTGCCAGTAGGAATGGACGAGGTGGCATTATTGGAAGCTAACACGTGTATTTCATTTATTTGTTGGGTTCTTCTCTCACTATCAGGAACCAAATACACGTTCATGGATGAATCAGGGGAAATATCACAATAACGTCGATTTAAATTAATCGAGAGCTTACCACGATAGAGCAGGCCTCCTAGTATGTAGCATGCCTGTCCGTCGGGCATCGTTGTCCATAACTCTGGTAATGGCCCCGTATTATTCTGCTGTACTTGAAAACCCATGGGCCTGTTCTGGTTAACATTTGCCGATCTATTAAACAATATTTTTTCGTTCGAGAAAGTGTATTTCCGGCCATCATGTTTCTGGACCTTGACAGATGGTGCGCCAAAACTGAACCCTGAATGGGCCACATGAGGCTGTGGTGCGCCAAAACTCCCTGAACGGACCTCATGAGGCTGTGTTGGCCAAATATTGATCCCTGAACAGACCCCATGTGGCTGTGGTGCGCCCAAACTGAACCCTGAACGGACCCCATGAGGCTGTGGTGCGCCAAAACTGAACCCTGAACAGACCCCATGAGGCTGTGAACAATTCTGGATATGTTTGCTGATTACCTTACCTCGTTTTGCTTGACTGACTACTATTTGTTTGTCACTGCTAAGCGACATTGAAAGGATTTCTGTGTCATTGGGAATATCCAGAGGTGATACAGATCTTGTTCCGTGTACAAGTTTCAAGTTCGTGTGTAAGAATTCCTTTCCTTGTTCGAGCCTTAAATCAAAGGTCTCAACTGCCGAGTTAACTGAATCGAAATCATCTCTGTTCAACTGCTTGCTCACTGCCTGAACTGACTCGTGAAGGCTTTCATAAATTCCCGCCACTTCAAGATCATCTTTACTTGAATTTACTTGATCGAGTACGGTCAAAACATTGCCAACTGCTTTCTGATTTGAGTCATTTTCCTCTCGGATGCCTTGAAGATTTCCTAGCGTGGTTTCCTTGAACAAGTCTCTCTTCTTATGTAGAGTAGCCGCAATCTTGGCTACTTCTTCAGTGACTCGCTGACTTACGAGATCGCATCGCACCGTAAGAGCTTGCGTCGTGGTGTCGATGTCCGTGGCGAATGCTGCCAGCTCCCGTTCTTTGGCACGCACACGGGCAACAAACTCTTGAAGACCGCGACGAAACTGTGGCATCACTTCCTTCAGGTATACGCAGGTATGTCCATCAACCTTGTTGTGGTCCAGGACGGTACAGTCCGCACAGATCGGCGTGTTGCATGTTTTGCAGTAAAACTTCAATCTCTCGTTGTGTTTGGAGCATTGTGACGCACTTGTCTCTGGCATAACAACTAGAGACTTCCCGCTAAGTACTTCGTGGAGAGGATACAATGTGTGATCTCGGCACACAGGCAATTTCTTATGGAACTGAGAACAAACTGCGCACATGTTCTCGTCACATTCCACGCAGAAATCTGAGGGATCAGCAGCATCACATAGCGAGCACTTCGATTTCCCAGATCCTATCTTTACCTTCCGTTTTTGTTCTTCTTCAAGAAATTTTAAGAGTTTATTTGCACGAAAATCGGGTCTAAGTCCAGACACTCCGGTTTGGGGGATGGTGGTAGTGAAACGGCAGACAGGACACTCCACCTTAGGTCCTTCAGTTCCACTGTCATTGACGCAGTCATCAAGACAGGTTTCACAGAAACTATGATGACACGTCAGCAATCGTGGATTCTTGAGTTTATCCAGACATATCCCGCATTCAAGTTCTTCCTCTAAGGCGGTATCAAGAGGCTTTGAGAGTGCCATGCTGTATATCAATCTATAGCCCCTAATTAAGGATTAACTGTCTAAGTAATTGTCTTATGTATATGTAACCAGAACCATGTCAAGAATATGGAATCTCCAGCGAATATAGACAGCGTTTTATGAATTGATCTGCAATATGATTTCCTAGTGTAATTCAAGGCGTGGCAAACCTTCCAAAAATCAAAGCAAATTTCCTTATGCCGACTATATGCTGGCTGTATCTAGGGTTCCATGACGGGTCGCCCACTGTCAGGTCGCCCCCTACCAAGTCGCCCCCACTTTGGACACTTCGCCCCCTGTTTTTTTTTGCCGATTTTGAGATTCTTGGACGGCTCGCCCCTAAATTCTTGGACGGCTCGCCCCCTAAATTTGTTGTTTAAAATTGATGTTTTTAAAAGTTCAAAGTCATGCCATTTTTATTTCCTGGCATCTCAGTAGTATTTTCTTACTAATTATTGTGATTTTTTCCCGAATTTGTATTTTAACTGCGTTTTTTCGAGGATATATATATGCACATAATGTCCAAATTTTGCACCAGCTCGCGTACGGCACATCGCGCGCAGCCATTAACATGACGCCTGGAGCTTCCAGCATTGAATGCTTGATTTAAGGTAAAATTAACTTTGATAAAACTATATTTTCTGTATTTGTATTAAATAGAGTGTTCTCAGAGTGATAAGTAACATTTTCAAACAGTAAATGTGTATAATTTGTATACAGTTCAACTCTATTCATTCGGAAGGTAGCACTGCTCTGGCATGCGTTCACCGGCTGTACAACCGTGAACCCGCACTCACTGAAGCCGCACACCGGCTTTTGTCTGTGGAGCGCACCCGGCAGCTCGGCGGGGTAGCCGCTCCCCGTTACCGTACGTAACCAGGCATTAACGCGCCAGTCTATCGGCGCACTACTCACTTGAACGGGTCGAGTTTCACGATAAATTTCAGATTTGTTGATGTCTTTTCAACTAATTGGCTTGGATCTGTGAAATCCTTGGAAAATTTCCTTTTTAATAGTATACTAGCTATCGTTGTTCTGCTAAAACTAACAATAAATTGTGATTATGAAAGTGACCTGACCAAATGCTTAATTATTTTTATCCCGTATGTATATCGTTCGGGCGACGAAATAGTACCTACCCCATTCATCAATCGCTCATTCCAGAACGAACCACGGAAGTAAAAAGTTTGAATTTTACATTGAAATAAGGCTTAATAAATTCTGCATACAGTGAACGTGGTACCATTTTTTCTGTAGGGAGTACGAGTATATTTGGCTTTTCAAATTATATGGGGGGCGGTGGAGGGTAAACAAGGAACCTATTAGTATTACACAAGCAGTAGTTAGATATTAAACTGTTGATTGTCGCACGGCGCCACGGCTTGCTGTCCTGGTTGTTATGAAAGACATTCAACATTCGTAACTGATGAAATCTTGACTTATTTGTTCATCCTGCTGTGTGAGTTAATGAAGGAAAACAATCCATGTTTACGATAATTATTATTATAGATACACATTATTTTGCAAAGGGTTGTGTAATTCCTAAACAAAGCAATTAATGTCCGCCACTTACGGAACCACTACTATTTCCTGGTTCTGTACAGGCCAAACATTTGCGAGTGCGCCTCCCCCCCCCTAGGAATTACACAACTCTTTGCAAAATAATGTGTATCTATTGTATCTATGTATATCACAAAACGGCTCCCTTATACCTTGTTGTATTATTATCTACAAAAAAAGCATGGGACAGGTTTCGGTTTTTCATATTTCCCTTTCTTTAAAAAGATATTTACGATTGAATTGTTCAAATGTCAAATTATCCTATGGATCGTCAGAACCGTGTACAAAGTGAGTGCAATGAGTTAGTGAATATTACATTGCAATTTTGCTCATTACTCGGCCATATACATACACATTTTATTGACCATGCATCACTTTTTGCACTTTTCAACAAAGTTACTAGATCCCTTTAAATAATGTATGTACTTCTTAATGTCATACCATTCTGTTATATTCATATGTTATATATTGTAAATGTATTTTAAATGCAGCATGTTTGGCTGCCAAACATTTGTGTGTAAGAATTGTAAAATATTTAATCACATATAATTCAGAAGAACTCATATGATTAAAGTCTTAGATATACATTTTGGAGAAACTAATGGATCACTTTTAAACTCGAATAAGAGAGCCCCTGAATTGCAATATTATATATAATTATGATACTAATATTTCCTTTGAATTCCAGTAGGTTAGCTCTCATCGAACATTCAGGGAGGATGTTCCAAAACATTAGTTGTATGGTATTTTGTTCAGGTTGCAAGCTGAAAGGCTAATGTAAGATTTTAAATTCTTTAAAGGACCTAAAGAATACAACGTACTTTGACACTTATTCCATAGTTGATGACTTGTAAAATAGTTCTGCCGAAAAAAATTCATGAAAATATACACAGTAGTGATTTAAGACTAATTTGTTGATGCCAAATCTCATTTAGCAGCCAATTTACGCCCCACCCACTCTCTTAATGCGAAAGAGTGGATTCTCCGCTCTAGCTGTCGAGTGACATGCGTTTCAACTCTGAAAAGAGTTGAAATCGACTCTGAAAAGAGTTGAAATCGACGCCGCCGCGTGTTGAATAGGCGTTCGCGATAGTATAGTATGAGTTACCGTTTCAACTCCGAGAGCGAGTTGAACAAAAATCGAGACACAGCCACTAAGGCAGCCAATCAGTGATCATCTTTGAGTCACGTCACGCGCGCGATAAGGAAAATTTAATTCGATGCGGGAATTGTTTGCACCGCTGTACTAGCTCGCTCTTCGTCATCATTTTGGACGTCGGAGATCGAAGATTTAGGAGATCGAAATCACATTCAGACGGTTCTATAATAAAGGAGAACTCAGTGAGGGCTTCCGCAAAACACTTGAAGGTGAGTTTTTATCATGATTTAAGTTTATACTTACACAAATCAATCTTTCACTTTCGGCTTTCATTAAATACGCCAATTTGCAATCACAACGCAAACGTTACGGCGCGCACCAATGTAAGTGCGCGCGCGTGTGTGTGTGTGTGTGTGTGTGTGTGTGTTTGTACACGGGTGTGACTTGTCAAAAATGATGGTCAAGCGATTAAATAGTTGAAACATAATTTCCCTTGCAACATGTTCAGGTAATTAGTATACTGAAATATTCTCTAAGTTCTAAAGATTATAGATGAACAGAATAATCGGGTGAAAACTGACTCATCTTGCAAATTATCCTCAATATCTTACTGGTGGTTCAGGGTGGTTTCTTTCAATATTATAGACAGTGATACTCTCTAGCCTAGTGCGCGTAGTGGAAATACCAAACCGGCTCGTTTTATTGCTGAATATATCCAAATAGTCTAAAGACTTCATCACTTATTCACATATCAACTTCACTATATAATTTAATATTTCCTTGGCTTTCATACCAGCCATATTTCCAAGCACATAACCCATTCCTTGAGTTATAATTTAATCAAAATCCACAACTAGCAAACACAATTACCACTAAACGCGCGCGCGCCGATCACTTACAGTCACAGAGTCCGTTTCAAGTAAATTCATGCACAAATTCCTTACAAATTCCCTTATTTGTAGCTCATCTATACATAATACATCAATTTATATATCAAGCCTTCTTAACAATTCAATTATCTATCATATAAGCTATAATTTATCTCATACTTTGCATTTAAATAACAGAAAACTACAAATAAAGGTTGTTTCTAATCAATTACTGGCTCCGGAAGATGCTCATGAATATGCAAATGAGCTTTATGCGTAATTTGCATATCATGTGTTTTGGAGTCGCTATAAGTGGAACTACGGTAATAAACATGCTAAGTTCTAACCTTTGAAAGCAAAGTATCACTTCTGAACTATTCACATACTTTGTAACAAATATCAATCTTAACTATCCGGTATATAACATTGTCATATCATTTGAATATCATTTGACAATAAAGAGGAATTTAATAAACAATTTCAGAAAGCTTTGTAACAAACGTTTATACCCGTATGCCTACGCAAATATCTGTGTACATCAACAACAACAATACGACACTCATTATTCAACTCATCATCATGATCATCACAAGAATCATATCGAATCAGTAACACTGTCAAGTAGTCAACACTAATCTATAACTTTACCTGGTTTGTGAATTAATCCATTCTTGTTAATCTTCCGTTTCGAGCCAAAGTTTAAGTTCACAATCAAAATATTTAATAATGTAAGTGTTGCTAGTCTTAATTACAGATATAATTATATACGCGCCGTGGCGCATATATATAATTATTAATTAAATACCTTGGGTACTGTATTCCATTTCTTAAATGTGTATTTCTAAGGTAAATGTTCCTCTCAAATATGTTTAGGCCTTTAGGCCCTATGTAGGTAAACTGTCCCTTTTGGAGGTCTGCATTTGTTTTGATCTGTCAGCAGTGACGTAGCGTGGTCGGACTGATTGGGGGGGGGGGGGGGGGGGGGGGGGGCACACCTTATGTATTTCTTTGTTTTTTTCAAAAAATGTCCCCTTATGTTTTCTATTGTTCAGAATTATTGGGGGGGGGGGGGGGGCACGTGCCCCCCCCCCCCCCCCCCCCCCCCCCCCCCCCCCCCCCCCCCCCCCCCCCCCCCCCCCCCCCCCCCCCCGTGCCCCCCTGTAGCTACGCCACTGTCTGTCAGTCACCATACATTTTTAATGGTTGTACAAATGATTTTTTTTTGTTCTCATATTTTCATTTGATTGCAGATTTTATTGTTGAATTATCACCCACCGACACACACTGCATCCCAGATGAACGACAGCTGGGATCAAAGGGATACCCGATGACACACCCAGCTGCAACATAAACGTAAGCAGTGTGCCAGCCTACAATAGAATGAAGAAAGGCAACCGCGCAGATAAACTAGACATGAACGAAGACGAGCGATACAAGTGCGAAGCCGACAGAGACAACCATCAAGACGAGCAAAACGACCTCGAAGATGAACAAAGGCGAGCTAAGCAGCCGCAAAGACCAGCGAGACAAGTGCCAAGATAACAGAGACGACCAGCAAGACGACCACGAAGACAAGCGAAGATGAGTAAGACGACCACGAAGACGAGTGAAACAGTCGCAAAGATGAGCGAGACAAGTGCCTAGATGACAGAGACGACCAGCAAGACGATCGAGATGACCACGAAGACGAGCAAAGACAAGCACGAAGACGAACAGGCAGCCGCAAAGACGAGCGAGACAACCGCAAAGAAAACGAGTGACTCGAAGACCAGCGAAGCAACCGTGAATGCGGCTTCGACAGTAACCTTGACGAAACCAACTTCAGTGAACCGAACACCAGCTTTCAGAGTCCGTGCAAAGCTGACACTTATCGCTAGCCCAACGATCATGGCGTTCGCGACACAGGCCACAACCCGGAGGATATGCGATTGTGATATGGAATGTGAACGTTGAACTGCATGGTTTGGTTGAATTTTTGTATAAAATATAAACTTGAAATTACTTTTCAAAAGGAAGAAGTTTTGTCACCTTCCTTGCTCATGAATCCATACATTTTAAATACATAGGCCTACAAGAACATGCCTGTAGTAGTCACCAACCTTCTACAATGGCCACTTTTCTAGTTTTCAGTAGGTGGTCACTATACACATGTTTGACTGTGTACTACTGTAGCTCAAGACATTGCTGCCCCCGAAGCCAGAATCAATCCAATTTTGATACAGATCTGCCTATGTGAGGGGCCAGATTAAATCCAGGAAACATGAACATGTCCCTATTTAAAGGCTTTAACTATGATATTAAAATGTCCTGAATATAGATCAATTATCTGCCAACTGTTTCTTACCTTTTGCAAGGTGGTGTGATAATTTGTTAGGTATAATGCATGAAGAACAATTGTTTTTTTTAAATCGAATTAACTTCCAATGTGAAGAAAAAAGACTTCTTAAGATTGGGATGAACATTGCTTGGGCTAAAACGTGATGTTTAGGACTTGGGCCCACTGTTTTATGAAAGGCTGCATGATTATGTTGTTGTATATAAGTATTATTGTAATTGTTTTAATGGTAACTTACAAGTTTTAATTTTTCGTTTGCTTCTCCAAAATTGTATACTATCCTGTTAAATTATTGCCCAACGGTTGGTCCCCAACATGTATTCCTATTGGATGTATTTATGAATTTTAGACCTGTTTCTGAACAGATTATTATGAAACAAAGTCCGCACTGTCTCTAACATTGTGTGCCATTTCACATAGTTGTTCATTATCTCACATATTGATAAAAGGGCCCTGTAAAGTAAACTAAAACTAAATTATTCCTTTAAATGTATTGTGATAATGTTACAATTTATATCCAACTGTTCTTGAAACTTGTGATGAACATTGTATTACTGGTGACCGATTATATTACTGAAATGGCAAGCAGCCCTTTAATTGTCATAATTCCTTAGCAGAACTAGAGGGTTGACTGTGAAAGGAAACAAAATAATATCTCTGCATGTGCAAAACGGTTTAACTGGCCACCAGTAGTCTTTGTCTTTTTAGACTAACCAATATTGAAATCATCTTGTTCTGAAACATGATATTACTAAGGTAATTAGATTTCCCAAGTTGTGTTGTATTGCAAATATCTCTTCACACATTGCTGTTTTGCATGAACTTGTAGATTGTTTGATGCTTGTGTGTTTTTATATATATATGTACAATGTGTATTTTAATGTTTATATTTCAAATTGAATTAAAAGGAAATTAAAAAAATTTCTTTAATCAGGAAAGTTAATATGTCTTAGAAAGTTTAGAATTGAAGTAGAAGAGTGAATACAGTGTAACCTCGTTACAAAGAGCTCTGATAAAACAAACCATTTATAACAAAGTCATTTTGCTTGTCCCAGCCGTTGTTTAAAAAAAATGTTTTAACCCTTTGTTTTATAACAAGGTGATTGTCTTAATCGCAAGGATCTTTTTGTAAAGAGGTTTCACTGTAGCATAATGTTGTTGTGTACCCCATAAAAACAATGTATGCCCAATGGGCAGTGGTTCACCTTTTGTTTTCACTAAAACATGAGGGCAAGGCAAATCATTCTATTCTATTGCTAGTACATTGTTTTTGTATGTTATTTTTCGAGGGGAAAAAAGATACAATCAATTACCTTGTTAATACCCTAAAATAGTTTTGCAAATTATTGTTTTGATTTCCTTTGGGGCTCATTCCAGCAAAATGTGAACCATCACACAGCATGTGTGCACGATACATTGTTCCATTGAACACAACAATTTATTTCCATTATATTTTGTTTCACAAACTGCATTTTCAATGTAAGAATTAGTGTATGCCTATATGGGACATTATGTGTGTTTATGTGCGTATGTTTGTTAACATGTATATGTGCATGTGGATGAATATCTAAACCCCAAATTGATAGATTTTGTAATCACCCCATCCAGCTTGAATGATTTCCACTCCAGAATGAGAGTTAAAACAACATTAACTCTGCATTAGGAGTGGATTCCACTCCAAACGAAGTGGTCACTAATATGGCTCCCTAAGGAGTGAACAAGGGAGTGGATCTTAACTCCCTTAAAGAGTGGACAATTTCCACTCTAGTTTGGAGTGAAAAGGGGGTCAACTCTGGGTTAGGAGTGGATTCCACTCCAAACGAAGTGGTCACTAATATGGCTCCCTGGGGGGTGAACAATGGAGTGGATCTCAACTCCTTAAAGAGTGGACAATTTCCACTCTAGTTTGGAGTGAAAATGGGGTCAACTCTGGGTTAGGAGTGGATTCCACTCCAAACGAAGTGGTCACTAATATGGCTCCCTAAGGAGTGGAAAAAAGAGTGGATTTCCACTCCAATACATTAAGAGAGTAGGTGTTATTATAATTATTACTATTATTATTACTACTACTAGTATCAATATTAATATTATTATTTATTTGTTGTTATTATTTGTATTATTATGAATATTATTATTATTACTGCTATTATTATTATTTATATCATTATCAATATTATTTATTATTATTATCATTATTATTATCATCATTATTAGTGTTGTTGTTAATCACGGGAGCTCATGGCATCGAGACCCGGCTTGCTCAGGATAAAACTACTGCTAGTCTAGTGGGGTTTCTGGAAAATGTGCATGTTAGGAGCAATTTGTGGTAAAAGTTGGGAACCAAGCTATTTCTCATAATTTTGGGGTGCTGAATCTGATTAGCCCGGTTACCAAGCAAAGCTAAGAATTTTTGACCATCTAATTTGCAAAAACACAATGGCCGCCAATTATACACATTTAAAAAACTTGTATAATCGGTTTATGTTTATTATTTATATCAATAGGAACATTAATTAGATAACTCTGATATACTTAGTGAAACATAAGATGCATACATATGCAAATTAGTGGCCGCCGTAACAGAAAAGTCATACAAAACGCGTTATTTTGGCCCAATTCAAGCCTACTGGATTATAACACGAACGAATCAGTGTCTTAAACATTTCGGCGAGTCAAATAATTTATTTGATTTGATTTGAATTTATTCAACCATTAAAAACACACACATATATACAGCAAAGGTACATGTATTACAAATGATATAAATTAAGTCGATAATGGTTAGGGCCCTTTAAAAGCATATGAGCTTGTCAGTAAGGACCCTGTTAAATTATACAAAACAAAATATTTCATTTGTTTATGAAAGTAGTTACCGTAAACTAAAATTGAACTTAATACTGTAAAACTAAAAGCAAAGAATTTATAATTACAAAGAGCACCCTGAACCCCACCCCCACCCCCCCCCCCCCCCCCCCAATCCCACACTCTTAACATGTCAATCTAAAAAGCGCATCATAAAAGACCATTATAGTGACACAATACCGGCTGTTGTGGCTATTCATTTGGGAGCGTGTATATTGTTAACAATGTCCTTTTTAACTTGGTTTTAAAGGTTGATAATGAAACTGACTGCCTAATACATTTATCAATGGAGTGCCATGTATCTGGACCACTATGTCTAATTGATCGTTCAGCTATTTGGGATTTAGGATTGACCAAGTAAAAGTTCTTTGAATTTCTAGTGTTGTATATATGCACTTGATCATTACAAAATAACATACATTTAAAATAAAAAGGAAGTAAATTTGCGTTAAATTAAATAAATGTTGCAGTTTGTACGAAATTAATATCTTCAAATTTCAAAACACCACTCTTATAAAATAGTGGATTTGAATGAGCAAAATATGAAGAATCAGTACATATACGCATTGCTTTCTTTTGCAAAATTAACAAGGAATCGATATTCTTGTTACTACTTCTGCCCCAAGCTATATTACAATATGACAATCTTGGGTGGATCAAAGAATTATACAAAAAGTGAGATATGATAATGGTAATGTTTCTTTAAGTTTACGTAATAGTCCTACAAGTCTGGAAATTACGGATACTGTGTTCTGAAAATGGACATTCTAATTTAAATGATTGTCTAAAGTGACACCTAGAAATATTGTACTATCTTTTCTTTGTATAGAGTAGTTATTTATAACTAATTCACATAGTTGATAATCCACGGTTACTCTAGGGTTTGTGAATATGACATAATTCGTTTTCATTGGTTTGTGTATTAATTTGTTACAATTAAGCCATTTAAATAATGTTGGTAATTCACTATTAAGGGTACGTATAAGACAATCTAGATTACAATGAGAGAGTATGACAGTGATATCATCGGCAAAAAGAGTTAAAGATAAAATAGGTGACGCATGAACAATGTCATTTATATAGATAAGGAAAAGCAGTGGTCCGAGAATCGAACCCTGGGGTACCCCGTGGCTTACATTTAGAGTTTCGGACTGTGTTGAATCCAATCCAATAAATTGCTTCCTATTAACAAGATAATCCTTAAACCATAACAAAGGTATGCCTCTAATGCCTATATTATTAAGTTTGTACAAAAGTATATCGTGATCGAGAGTATCAAAAGCTTTTGAAAGGTCACAAAAAACCCCTATTACATATTCTTTATTAGCTAGCTTAATACTTATTTTGTCATATAATTCCAGAACAGCTAAATCAGAAGAATGTTGTCTTCTAATTATTGATTACTACATAATAATGAATGTTTATCCAATAATGCATATGTCTGATCATATACTACTTTTTCTAATATTTTAGAAATACAGGGTAAAAGAGAAATCGGACGATAATTACTACATAATGAAGGGTCGTCCTTTTTGAAGATGGGAACAGCTTTAGCAAGCTTAAATAATTCAGGGTATTGACCAGTAGAAAGGGATAAATTAAATATATAACATAATGGAGAAGCAATATAATGAATAATTTTCTTTAACAAAAATGAATCAATATTATCATGACCACATGATTTACTATTCTTCATACCTTTTGTAACACGTATTATATCGCTTTCCGTAATTGGCTTAACAAACAAAGAATGATCACATGAATTATTCAAATACTTTACAAAAGTTTCATTCTCTTTGTTAAGTGATTTCAACAAGTCTGGTGCCATATTAACAAAATATTCATTTAATAAATTCACCTTTTCTATGTTCGAGTGTGCAATTTTATTTCCAGTACACACATGACTTGGGGTTTGTTTAGTATTTGTTTTGCCCAGGACTTCCTTAATGATTTTCCAAATAGCAGAAATATTACCTTTAACTTCATTAAATTTGTCAGCATAATAACATTTACGCGAACATTTTATTACAGAGTTCAATTTATTTCTATACTTCTTAAATTTACAAAAATATGACTCATTATTTGGGTTACGTAAGTGTAGTTTATACAATTAATTTTTTTTACCAATAGATTTTAATATACCTCTTGTAATCCATGGCTTGTGTATTTTTGATTTATTAAATGACGCATTCACTAAAGGAAAGTTTCTAGCATAGTATCTTTTAATTTTAATAAAAAATAAGTTATAGCCTTAATTAACATCATTAAATTCTTGTAGAACATTTCGCCAATTTTCATTTTTCAAATCACTTATAAATCGAGACAAATTTTCTCTAGAGTATTTTCGATATTGATGTACATTATTATGATTATCACAAATAATTTTGTTTGCAAAGGCAAAAATTGGAAGATGGTCAGATACGTCGGAATATATAAGTCCACTCTTAAGTTTATCACAAAGTACATTAGTAAAGATATTATCAATCAGGGTTGCAGACGTAGGTGAAATTCGAGTTGGTTGTAAAATAAGAGGATAAATGGCATGTGATTGGAGTGATGACAAGAATGTATTAGTTTATTCAGTCTCCTGCAATACATTAATATTAAAGTCCCCGAGTAAATAAATCTGTTTCCCGCCTCTTAATAAGTTTCCAATACAAGTGTCTAATTGAGTAATAAAATTATCAATAGACGAATTCGGAGGGCGATAAATCACACCTATTGTTATATTTTTACTTTTTGGTACCTCAATTTCAATAAAAAGTGTTTCACTCTCAGAAGAAGCGAAGTCCACCCTATTCAATACTCTAAATGAAATACCATTCTTAACATACAGGACTACACCACCGCCAAAATAGTGAGGACGATCAGCACGGAGCATTTGATAGCCATCAATGTCAAAAAGTTGAGGGGAATTCGCATTTAGCCAAGATTCACTAATAACAATGATAGAGAATGACCGATTCAAAGAGGATAAAAGAACATCAATAGAATCAAAGTTTTTATTTAGACTACGTGCATTAAAATGCAATAAACTTAAAGAAGGGTTACAATCAATAAAGGTTTCATTGAACTCAGTTGGTAAATAATAGTGGCAGTCAGTGAATTGGGTTAAACTGTCTATATCATTATCGTTGTTTCGATTCATGGGGTCCTAAGAAAGGGTCGTTTGGTATTGCCAGTACTATACATAAGCAGTTGCGTGTAGTATGTCTATACAATGTATGCAAGTTATATGATGCAGAACGAACTGAGCCCAAATAAAGGAAGAGTGTTAGTAGCCCTATCATTATTGCAGAAAGGAAAACAAAATAATCAAAGAATGAATTGCAATGTATATCTAAACAAAACAAAACAAAAAAGTCCGAAATTATCCAAAATGTATTTACACAATTAATAAAGAGATTACAAAATAAGGCTTTGGGTATTGCCAAAAAACTAAAGGAGTGTCATAATTCTGTGTTCAATTTTAATCGATGTCAAGTTGATATGCTATACAAGTACTCTGTTATGTATCCTCGGATTATATCAGTATCAATATTGTTTGTTTTTTTCAAAGATTTGCTAGATCATGTTCAAGAAAGATTCTTTTTTTCATCGTGTTCTTTCCATCGGTTGTCGGTATGGCAGCGAAGATGGTTCCATCGAGAGTCCATGCGGCGTTGACCCTGGGATGCCTGCTGGTCATCGTCAGAAGTGTGTGCGTCTTGGAAGTCAAGTCCTCTTGGATGGATATCCCGCTCCCTTTAAGCTTCCTTTTGTTCTTCATGAACTTGTCTTTGTGCTTGTATGATGAGAGCTTGACGAGTATGGGACGCGGCTTGTCTTTGTTCTTTTGGTGAACCCGGTGTGATCTGTCGATGTCTCTCCGATCCAGCTCGAAGCCCAGCTTCTCCTTCGCGAGTTTGACTGCGATGTCATCTGTGTCTTCGGATGGTGTGGCTGGTTCGGGGACGCCGAAGATCCTGACGCTGTTCCTCCGGGTGTACTGCTGGAGGCGATCGAGGTCTCTCACCAGCCCTGCAGATGATTGTCGTTGGGATTCCAGGTCATCGTTGAGTTTTTTAATCTCCTTCTCTCTCTTCCCCATCAGCATCTCCATCTCCAGTATAGCACCCTCGTTCTTTTCAATCTGTTGGCGCATTTGATCACATTTCTCATTTACAACTTTGTCCATTGTTTGGTGACAAACCATTTCCAGCGTTTGTCTGGATTCCTCACTTGTGAGTAGTTCACTTAGTATGGCTTGAATATCAACCGGCTGGAGATTACAAGATTCAGTGACTACGACGTCTTCACATGATTCAGACTTGTCAGTGTTCTTATCGCTTTGCCTTGTTTTTCTCAGGTTTTTCTTATCAGACATTGTCAGAAGTTAGTTCGAGTCGTTATTGTTCAAATTGAAAAGAAATCGACACAGTATGTAAACATGCAAAGTGAGAGTCATTTCTCCAATACAAAAAACTCACGTTAAGTATAGTATCGTCCAAACTGTACGTATGGGACTGGTGATATATACTGCATATATGTCCGTTAAGTTTTCTGCAATCAAACGCCAGCAATTCTTCAAATTTTGTCACATTCGACTCCAATAGTTCATGGCAAAACAATTTCTGTGATCACATATTAGTAGTTACATCCTCCCATTGTATCAAAAGATAGTCGAATGTCAGCTGGAAAGTTAAAATTTAAGCGGAATTTGCGAGCTTCCGTATAACGTTCATGGCGTTCATCTTATTATTGTTATAGTTTGAATGAGAACGTTTCATTGAATCACCAAGCTTGTTAATTAATCGAATTACATATACAAATATAATTAGTATATTCAAAATGGCCGCAAATTTACACTTTTCGACCATATTTTGAGCTGTTAATCATAACTCGGCAACTAGCCTATAGGCGAGTAAAATATACAACTGCGATGTGCATATCCATGTTTTTCAAAAATATTATTCTCATGAATTAAGTGACATGGATGACTTATTAATATATGCAAATTAGTCGCCGCCATTACTGAAAATGGTATAGAATTATTTTTTTTTTTAAATTAAGGTCTACAAACTATTAATTAAAAACAGTATCAAAACCTGACTTTGGAAGTCTAATGATTGATCAAATCATGATACGTATTAAATCATTGGATGAATTATACTGAAGTATACTTGTAATCGTCGAATTTACATGAACAAAATGGCACTACTAGTCTGACAAAACATGCCTAAGTGTGCACTTGTATGTGTCAAGGAATACACTCATGTCATTTCCTATAATATCTACTGTATGTATTGGCACCCAAGATTCACAAATATGCAAAGTAGTGGCAGCCTTTACAGAAAAGTCTAAACAAAATATTTCTGTAACTTACAGTGAAAAGTTAGACTCTGTAGCAGTGCCTTTACTCATTTCTACATTAAAATATTGCAATTCCCGGCCCCACCCCACACACGCACCCACACACGCACGCAAACACACACATACACGCACACACACACACACACACTAGTTGAGAGTTGTGTAAGCGGGGGGTGGGGGGGGGGGGGGGGGGCTCCATGTCCGTCGCCAAAAATGTTCGAGGCCGAGATCGAGAACACTTGTTAAGTTGTTTACTCGGGGCCGATACCCCTTTCTTGGGTTAGAGGAAAAATCCTGACACAGTGGATAAAAGCGTAATTTTCAGCTTAGCATTGTCTTGTTATAAGATTTTTAAAAAGTGGTTCCTCCAAAAAATCTGATGATGGAATTAAGTTCAAAATGGCGGCAATCTTGTATTTTTACTTCTACTTCTACTTGGGTACTCGACAGGGTCCATCAGTCAGGACGTAGAGTCGAGGGGAACCGGTGAGGTGTCCCATTAATTGCCGATTGAGGCAACTGCTCCCGCAAAGGCTCCTAGTGATGTAGAAGCCAAGATATTATTGGGGAGCGCATTCCATGCTGTTACAGTTTGTGGGAAGTAGGAGTTCTGGTAAAGCTGAGTTCGAGTATGTATATGCTTGAGCTTATTTGGGTGGTATTGTCTGGTGATGCTTGGGGCCATTGGTGTGAGGAGTTGGTCAGGTGTAATTGCTACCATGCCATTCTGAATTTTGTAGAGGAGGCTAAGGCAGGAGATGTGTCTGCGTCTTTCCAGTGTAGTCCATTGAAGTTGTTGAATCATAGCAGACACACTCTCAGAATGGCGGTATTGTTGAAGAACGAATCTTGCTGCTCGCCTCTGTACAGCTTCAATCTTTGAGATGCTCTTCTTTGTAGATGGATTCCAGACTGTTGCACAATATTCCAAGCGAGGTCTAACCAGGGAGAAGAAGGCTTGTTGTCGGATCTTCTGGGAAGAGCGTCGTAGATTCCTATTGATAAGCCCGAGCATTTGGTTAGATTTCGATGCAATTCCATCAATGTGTTTTTGCCAGGATAGGTTGTGAGAAAAAGTAAGACCCAGGTATTTGTAGTTTTGAACTGCTGTAAGTTGAGTATTGCCCAGTAGGTAATTGCCTTCAATGTTGTTTCGGCGGAGTGAGAACCGTAGAAGATGACATTTCTCTGTGTTGAATTTCATCTGCCAGGTAAGAGACCATTGATGAAGGCGGTCAAGGTCCCGCTGAAGCGCATGGTGGTCCGAGATGTCATGAATAGGATTGTATATGAGACAGTCATCTGCAAACAGCCTTAGCTTGGACGTGATACCATGGGAGATGTCATTTATAAATGTGATGAACAATAGGGGGCCCAGTACCGTTCCTTGGGGAACACCAGATGACACATGGATCGTGTCAGATGCTTGTCCATCTACAACCACCCGCTGGGATCGGTCTGTGAGGAATGATCTGATCCATTGCTGTAGTTCGCCTCGGATGCCGTAGTGTCTGAGTTTGAGTAAGAGGCGCTCATGGGGGACACGGTCGAAAGCTTTCGAAAAATCCAGAGCAATCGCATCAACCTGGTCTTTTTGGTCCAGTGAACGTGCCAGATCTTCGGCTGTCATAATTAACTGGGTCTCACATGAGCGGCCTGCTCGGAAACCATGTTGAGAGTCGTGTAGTACGTTGTTGGTATCGTAGTGGTGCATTATCTGACTGAAGATGATATGTTCTATCAACTTACTGCATATCGATGTTACGGAAACAGGACGATAGTTTGAAGGGGTGCTTTTGTCTCCCTTTTTAAAAATTGGTGTGATGTTCGCCAGGCGCCAGTCTGATGGTACTTGTCCAGTGTTCAGTGACTGCTGGAAGATGAAACACAAAACTGGTGCTAGATCCTTGGCGAAACTCTTCAGAAATTGGCCTTTTAGGGCAATATACGGTTACCCCCCTCCAAAATGTATACAAAGTATGTTTAAAGTTGTTATTTACGGTTTTTAGTAGTACTATTTTACATCAAGATACATATACGTACACAAAATAATCACTATTCCGGAAAGTTGATTACTTTCCACAATGGCGTCCAAAATGGCCGCCATTACCTTAAAAGTGTCATAAATATGTTATTTACATCCCGGTTGTAATTTTTGTGACTACCCAATCGATATGCACTATCGATGGTCTACCCCCACGTTTTCAGAGTCAAACAGTTCATTGTAAATAGTGATAGCGCAATTCAGTAATTAGAAGTCACACAAATCCGAGATGGTGTCCAAAATGGACACCAGTAACATTAATACCATAATGATTTGATATTACTGATTTGATATTCACACTGAGAATATGTTTGCCTACCTGTTGATTTAAATGTTTCGTGAAGCTTTATAAATCAATATAAGTGTGACATAATTATGACAAAAGCAACAACCATCTAACATGGCGTTCAAGATGGCTGCTAATACGTTGAAGGTGTTATAAATCCATAATTTTAAATTCTACCATTTCACATTATGTGTCAATTCCCTAAGTTGTTAGGTATAAGCAGTTTATTCAAACCATCAGTGTAAATGTTATTAATGATAAAAAGCAAATTAAAACAATTAAGATGGCTGCTAGTACATCGAAGGTGCTATTAATCTGTAATTTTACATTCTCAAATGTTCATGTATGTATCTAACATTTTCTGTAAAATTACCACAAATCATCCATTGGAGAATACATCACATTGCGACCATGTTTGCTCATCATGGATGATTAGTTTTCGCTTGCTTGGGAGCCTCTTGAGAAAATCTCACTACACTAATGCAGTGTATTTTATACAATTATTTTAACCATGTACCCACTACCCAGATAGCAAGGCTACGTTGACCCAACGTTTGCCCATTGTGTGCAGTAACGTTGTGCCCACGTCATTCTTGACGCTGGGCCAACGTTAGCCCAACCTTTTTGTTGGCTACATTTGACATCGAGCCAACCATACACCAACCTTAAGCCGACCTTAGACCAATTTCAGGCCAATATCGGAGATATGACGTTGGGCCCACGTCATTCTTGCCCCAACGTTGGCCCCACTTCGGCAAGTTAACGTCGGGCCAAAGTTAGGCCTTTTGAACCTGCCCCATTTCTTTCTTCACTTCATTCTTGTTTGTTTAATTCTGATAAACTTTCTTTTTCAATGCGCTTTGAGCACCTTATTAGGTGGATATTGCAGAAATATAAATATTATTATTATTATGATTCGTTCTTGTGCTGGTCGCATCCATGTAACTCCCCAAAATTCTCTTATGTCGTCCATCCAACGCCTACTCTGCCTGCCTCTTCGTCTGGTTTGTGTTATTGGTGTCCAGTTAGTTATATTATGTGTTTGCTAAATAAAGCTTCGGAAAAGATGGTCTTTTATCTATTATAAATGATAAAGACATCTGGACAGTTCTAAATTACTAGAAATAATTTGGTCGCTCTTTGACCCTAATCATCTTGCACCGCAATACCTACATCACCATTGCGTATTCTATCTTGTGTTTTTTAGAATATAGCTTTTTTTCCATTTCTTCCCCAATTTTAAAATTTTCTTCCCGAGGAAGGGTGTAAATCGTCTCTAATACCAAATGGTATTAAACGGTGTGTGCGTGGGTGGGTTCATTCAACATGTCATTGTATGGAATCCTGCACAATAAATCGCTGCACTGAACCGCGATCAACCATCCCCTCCCCACTCTTCGAAACGGATCTACACCACTGAGCTGAACCCCCCCCCCCCCCCTTGAAGAAAATCATAGGGTACACGCCTATGGTCGGGTTATCATATGGTAATTGCATTCCATTCGAGCAGGAAATGTTGTGAACTTATCAAGTCGGGATTGGAAGATAAGGAAATTGATAAATGAGCAGATTCAAAACATATCTTTGTTAATCAAGGTGTACAAATAATTATATTTTCTATTTAAGAAGGAAATGGAAATACCACAAATCGCCCATTGAACTTTCTATTTGGAATACAAAGTACGTAATGGAAATAATGGTCACATACGGAAATAAAAGTATTGTACAACCATACGTATACCTTGATTTATTTTCCTCATGGTTTGTGACTATCATTGTAGAGCGTAATCAGGATATTTCATCATTTTTTTAAAATTCCGAATAGAAGTAGAAAGAGACACTTGCCGCATTGCAAAATTTGTTTTCCTACGAACTTTTAGTCTCTGGCGCATGCGCACATGATTCATATATACTTTTTGTTGGATATCAGACTGTATATAGTGAACGCTCTGCATGATACATTTACTAAATGAATCACTACTCACCATGTATTATGGCATAAGATACGAGTCGAGAGATGCATGGTTGCCGTAGTTAAACAGGGAAGTGATTATCAAAAATGGAACTGTTGCCCCCGAAAACCTCGGAAAAGTGGTATTACTTGTCATTTTTACTGCCCGGGTTCTCAATATACTCGATTTGGGGGAATATGCAAATTATATAAAATACCTTATTATGCAAATAATTATGCATAATTGCTAGAGGTTGCAATGATGGCAACTAATCTTTGATATCTTAAATACATACTTAGAACAAAACTGACAAATAATAATCTGGAAGTATTCCGTATAAGGTGATGTAGCCACTGAAAATCAATAATATTCATAAATATGCAAATTAGAGGCAGCCATCTTGGATTGTGGGATGTTTCCCATATGGCACCTAAAACTGAGCACCAGAAAAGGAATCCTTGCCCCCAAATACCCTATAATACTTGTTTTTATCAATATTATACTATTCCTAGATAGAAAATGACCCCTGACCTTATTACACAAATATGCAAATTAGCTAATTAAATCTAAAAGGTGGGAACAAAGCTAAAATTTCTCCTTAAACCCTCTAGAATATGAATCAATAAAAAACGTTAGACTAAAGAACGTCTCAAAGTGTAATACACAAGTATAAGTCCGTCTACAGGACTATTTACTTACTTCAAGTACATTGATTGTGCATAGATAATGAGCTCCATAAACTTGTACCCCGTGACCCCAACATTTTAAATTCAGATCATTGCCACCCCACGGATGCAAGGCTAAACTGCTACAATCGTATTTAAATCGAAATATAGGAGAAGCGTTAAGAATGATGCCTCAAAGCGGCAAAGTAGGGCTGTAACAAGGTCATGACCTCTAAAGGTCACTTGGGGTCAAATTGAGCAAACTTCCACGAGGGAAAATAGTTCACATAATTATAATGAAAATTATATGGTAGGACTTTCATGTTTCTTTCAAAAAGTGCACAATTGTTACCCTAAGCCGCCTAACTAACATGGCTTTCAAACTTTTTGTTTAGCATTTGTCCATTACGTTTCCAATCCAATGCTTTGCACTTCATACATTCATCTCTTTGACTTCCCTTTGTGGGAAAAGTATAGAGAAATTGGAAATTTGGGATAAAAATACAATAAAACATAAGTAAAAATCACTTCTCTTTCTCATGAGTATAGCATTTACATACAGTGATACTACTAATATTTGGATTATAATAAATTTTCAAATGCCAGAATAGCTGCTCCATTTAGCGCGCGTCTGGTATATAAAATGTAGTAGTAATAGTAGTAGTAGTAGTAGTAGTAGTAGTAGTAGTAGTAGTAGTAGTAGTAGTAGTAGCGGTAGTGGTAGTACATGTAACGAAAATGGGTGCAGACTCGGCATTGGGTTAAAATACAATATTATGCACATATACAGGAGCATTATATTCCACGCATGTTTTATGTACGCATGTTTGAGTTTGAACAAGATAGGGAGACATGATGTTTGAGTTTGAACAAGAGAGAGAGACATATTGTTAACGTTTGAACAAGAGAGGGAGAGTTTGCACAAGAGAGGGAGACATGTTGATTACTTTTGAACAAGAGAGAGATATGTGTTTTCGGGTCTGTGATGTTTAAAGGGATAGTTCAGTTTTAGTATAGATGGCGCTATACAAAATAATTTGTTAGTGAGATAATGAAAAAATAAGGGTTAAATTAGAAAGAGCATACAATTTTAATGACATGATAATTTTAATTGATCAAAATCGGTTCAGAAATTGGTGGAATATAAACAAATATAATTTTTTTTAATTTTTTATAATTGTGGAGCCCCACATTTATTCGATAATTTTGAACCAGCAGTTAACAACATTTTCACAATGCTTTCTCTTTTCAAAAATGTAACATAGAGCTTTTTAAATAGTTGCTGATTATCTTTCTATCTAACACTAATTATTAATACTTAATACTAACAAAACTATTTAAACAAAACACCACATGCATAATATTGCATTTAAAATTGTTTAAAGAGCGCCCTCTTGAGTTTTAACGGCTCTTTTGGAATGATAACTGTCGTTTTACTTAAAACTTGTATTGCTATATTATACTGTATTCCTTTCGAGCATGACGGAGTTATAACTATTAGTTTGTAATGTAATGGTCGAAGTGTGCGTTACTAACATTCATATTGACCAAACTGTACTCTCTTTACCAGAACTCAATTATCACTTTAATTAAAAGGCATGGAATAGTCGAGATAAAATTGGAGAACCAATTTTACTATAATTTTATAAAGATGTTTGCACGAAATTGACAATGATTTTCGATTGCAAATGTTTATTAATGAGATGTTGAAAATTGAGATTAAATCTCACATGAACTATACATTATTCGAATATGTTTATAGCAATATCTCATTTCAGCAAGGTAAAATTTGATAGAGTCAATGTTTACCACCTAATATACAAGTCTGTACCACATCTACGAAATAATACGTTACCTTAATCAAAATGCGGAAATGAAATATGTTGACCTTTGCTTCATTTACAAACACAATATAAATATTTCCCATTATGTATTCAAACTTTGGTGTAGTGTACTTTGAATATACTGGCATTAGTTTACAGACACTGCTATAACACAACTACACACATGCACTCGCATTTTACAGAAATCATGATCATCAAAAGTTTTTTATATTCAAGAAGGGACATTGCAGCTGAGACCTTTTAAAGATACATGTGGTCATGTAAAACTTTGCTGGTCGCACTCACGCAATAAACGAGGCACACATACATAGACATGCATAAGGCAAGCACACCTACGAATACACACAAACAAACTACACATACGGAACTTTCACATTGCGAACATAAAACAAGCAAACATAAATATTATCTAAAATAATAAAAAACACAATCTAAATATTTCCCATTATGTATTCAAACTTTGGTGTAGTGTACTTTGAATATGCTGACATTATTTTACAGACACTGCTAAAACATAACTACACACATGCACACACATTTTACAGAACATAAATATTGTTCGTAATGGTTTTCTTTTTCCTCCAAATATAAAATGCAAACATACAATCAAATATAAATGATAAGTGCATTTACATTTCCACTAACGGTTCTACATTGCGCCAAACTTTATAAATCAACATATATTGAATTCACTCCGTTTACAAAACATAATGGAGGTCATTGTATAGTACAATTAATTCTAATTTCCCCCTCTACACCCAGACGCTGAACACAAATATATTATCCCATCATGTTCTTCCTTGTTATAATACGAACTCTAACCCACTTACAAAATATAATGATATAATATCCAGCATAGTTTCCATGAACGTATATAGACTACAGTAGTAGAAGTAGCAGCAGTAGTAGTAGTAGAATTACAAGTAGTAGTAGTAGTAGTAGTAGTAGTAGTAGTAGTAGTAGTAGTAGTAGTAGTAGTACTAATAGTAGTAATAACTAGTAATAGTAGTAGTAGTAGTAGTATAATTAGTAGTAGTAGTAGTAGTAGGGGCGGATCTAGCTTTTTGCAAAGGGGGGGGGGGTGACCCAATGACGATCTCATTTTTGGCTAAGGGGGGGGGGGGTGGGTTGACCCAATGACTATGCGGAGCATCATCATTGAGCCGTGAACCAGCGATTTTTGTTGTTTCTATTTTAAACCCCCATAAGTAATTTTTTTTTCACTTTTTTCACTAATACATTTTCATTTGGAAGCCCAAGGGGGGGGGGGTGGGGGGGTGGTTAATCCCCTAACCACCCCCTAGATCCGCCACTGAGCTGAGTAGTAGTAGTAGTAGTAGTCGTATTAGTAGTAGTAGTAGTAGTAGTAGTAGTAGTAGTATTTCAGTAGTAGTAGTAGTAGTAGTAGTAGTAGTAGTAGTAGTAGTAGTAGTAGTAGTAGTAGTAGTAATAGTAGTAGTAATAGTAGTAGTAGTAGCAGCAGTAGTAGTAGTAGTAGTAGTAGTAGTAGTAGTAGTAGTAGTAGTAGTAGTAGTAGTAATATTATTACCACAAATATGACCACAACAATGACCACATATATAAATGACAAATGACAAAGGAGCGAAGATTTAATACCCTTATTTTCATTTGAGCAATGATATTTATAATTATCACGGAAAACCATCTTCGATTTTAGTGTAGTCACAACAAGTTTCAATAATGATTTTACTTCCACATAAAACATAAGTTCACTTGTTTTACATATTTTTGTTAGCACGCATGTCCGATTAAACAATCCAGTCTTCCACTTTGACCTAATCATAAATAGGAACCGTTTAAAGTATATATTTCACTCATTCCTAACCGCCAACCCCCACCCGACCCCCGATGACAAATAGTCATACGAGAAAGGAGTATTCAAGGGACGTCAGATTTATATTATTAAATACGCTGCTTGTAAAGTGCTTCTTTTGTGATGGTACAATGATAACACTCACATTTTCGCCCCTACAATTACGTTTGAAACAAACTTTATGTTCCATTTAAGAACTTACAGGGCTACGAATAGGTAAACCTTCCAAGTGGGTTTAAATGTTCAACAAAAGAGAGTTTCATACTCTTGGTCATCATTGCCATCCCCATTGACAGGGGGTTGGTTTAGACCCTGGTAAATGTGAGGAGCGTCTCTCGGTCGCGTAACTACTCCTGCATTCTCGTATGTGACCTCGTCTTGCGGCATGGTTACTGCTGCAACTTCGTATGCACTCTCATTGATGTCGACATGATACGGCGAAGGGTCGGTCATATGGGAGTTTGAGACAAGTGGAGCCTTTCCTACGCCTCTATTCAGGAGAAAAGCATCCGTGGAGTTATTCAGTTTTGGTTTCTTGCTCTGTACAGATGGCAATCCCTCTTGCGATGTTGCTGCGCCCTTTCGCCAACTGTAAAAAATGGCACAATGTATGATTAAATGTTTTGTAAATAAAAGTGAACAAAGAAAATTGCGCATTGCTTGGAATTTAAAGATCTCCGGATCGTTATACCAGTGCTCTAAACACTGACCTACAACACTTTTATGATGGCATTAGTTCCAAGAAACTGTTCCAATAGTTCTAGCTAGAAGCACTTTATATCCCTCTTTGGAATGTTCTACCCATGTAATTTTAAAACACATTATTGAGTCTTGATTTCATTTTGTCACTTATTTTGACACTGTGTTTTCAGTTTAAAAGTTCATTTCAATAGGATAAAGGTATTGTACATTTATGGGATACATACAAGTGTACTTACCACGCAAGACGAAAGTACAGCATGGCAACAATAAATCCACCGATGATATTGACAGAGAGTGAAATGCCAAACAAGACCCATGGAGTCGTCAGGGCGGGACACGTCTGCTCATGACTCCCAGATGAACCTGTCGAGTTACGAATTCGATAAACATACACATAATCACGTTATAATAAAAAAACGATTGAAGATGATCCGCGTATTTGATCAAATGGGGACAAAATTATTGCACACTTTCTTGAAACACAAACACCTTTTAGCGATTTTCAGTACTCATGAGTTCTGATTTGTTCTACACATTGGGCAACAATCACAAGCAAGAGCTTGTCAGCTAAGTTACTAAATCTCTTTAATTTGACATGATAATCAAATCAAATTGTGAAATGGTGATGAATTAGTAGATCCTTATATCCATAGCAGCATCAGACTTACGTCTAGGAGTCGTAGATGCAGTAGTTGCAGGTGCAGCAGTTGCAGGTGCAGCAGTTGCAGGTGCAGCATTTGCAGGTGCAGCAGTTCTAGGTGCACGTGTTGTAGGTGCATCAGTCGTACGTGCAGCAGTTGTATGTGCAGCAGCTGTATGTGCAGCAGTTGTAGGTGAAACAGTCGTACAGGGTATCCAAAAATAACGTGTACACCCTAAATAATATTAATTTAACAAGGATAACACCAAATTTAAACAATAATTTATAAATCATATGACTTTCCTAACATTCTCACACGTTATTCTTCTAGAAAAAAAGCTAACACGGTATTCTTTCATGCCATTTTCTTCCCATTCTTTACATTTTTCCGGGTTTGTGGTAACCAACAATTATTCGGACACCTATCACCAAGTGGTAATTTTGCATGTTTTGCACGTCTGGTCAGGAGTTGATTGGTCCTCCTTGTGCATCAATCTCAACCCTAACAAGACCCATGGAGTCGTCAGGGAGGGACACGCCTGATCGGGACTCACGGATGAACCTGTCGTGTAACGAATTCGATAGACATACAAAAAATCACGCTATAATGAAAAACAATTGAAGATGATCCGCATTATTGATATAATGGGGAAAAGATAATTGCACACTTTCCTGAAAAACAAACACCTTTTATCGGGTTTCAGTACATCTGAGTTCTGATTTCGTTCAAAATTGGGCGGAATGCATAGCAAGTATAGCAATTGCATGTCATGGCTACAATCACAAGCAAGAGCTTGTGGATTAATTTACTCCTTTATTTGACATGATACTCAAATCAAATGTTGAATATAGGTGATTAATTAGTAGAACATAATATCCGTAGCAGCAGCAGACTTCTAGTAGTCGTAGGTGCAGCTGTTGTAGGTGCAGCAGTCGTAGTTGCAGCTGTTGTGGGTGCAGCAGTTGTAGGTGAAACAGTCGTACAGCTAGGTATCCAAAAATAACGTGTACACCCTGAACATTTTTAATTTAAGAAGGATAACACAATATTTATACAATAATTTATAAATCATATGACTTTCACAACATTCTCACACGTTATTCTTCGAGAAAAAATGAACAAGGTATGGTTTTGTGCCATGTTCTTCCCATTATTTACATTTGTTCAGGTTTTGTGGTAACCAACAATTAGTCGGACACCTATCACCAAGTGGTAATTTAGCATGTTTTAAAGGTCTGGTCAGGACTAGGTTTGTCCTCCTTGTGCAGCAATCACAACCCTAACACGACCCATGAGTCGTCAGGGCGGGACACGTCTGATCGGGACTCATGGATGAACCTGTCGTGTGACGAATTCGATAAACATACACCTAATAACTTTATGATGAAAAACAATTGAAGATGATCCGCAATTTGATTAAATGGGGAAAAGATAATTGCACACTTTCTTGAAACACAAACACATTTTATCGTTTTTCAGTACATCTGAGTTCTGGTTTCGTTAACAAATTGGGCCGAATTGCATGGCATGGCTACAGTCACAAGTAAGAGCTTGTCAATTAATTTACTAAACCTCTTTAATCTGACAAGAAAATCCAATCAAATTTTGAATATAGATGATTAATTAGTATAACTTAATATCCGCAGCAGCAGCAGACTTACATGTAGTAGTCATAGGTGCAGCAGTTGTAGGTGCAGTAGTCGTAGGCGCAGCAGTTGTACGTGCAGCAGTTGTAGGTGAAACAGTCGTACAGCTAGGTATCCAAAAATAACGTGTACACCCTGAATAATATTAATTTAAGAAGGGTAACACAATATTTATACAATAATTTATTAATCATATGTTTTTCCCAACATTTTCTCACGTTATTCTTCTAGAAAAATGAACAAGGTATAATTTTTGTGCCATTTTCTTCCCATTATTTAAATTCGTTCAGGTTTTGTGGTAACCAACAATTATTTGGACACCTATCACCAAGTGAATGTTGCTTGTAAGTATCGGCTTCCATGGTGGTGTAGATATACAATTGGTTTGCGGTTGCACCATGTACAAGGAGGGGATTGGTAAGTCCTGAGAAGGACTGGTCGGATTCTTTCTAGGATAGTCCTAAAAAGGACTGTGGTAGTCCTAGAAAGTACTGTTTGGTAGTCCTGGAAAGGACTGTTTGGTAAGTCCTGAGAAGAACTGTTGGGATTCTTTCTAGGATAGTCCTAAAAAGGACTGTGGTAGTCCTAGAAGGTAAGTGGTAATTTAGCATGTTTTGCAGGTATGGTCAGGACTTGGTTGGTCCTCCTTGTTCAGCAATCACAACCCTAACAAGGCCTATGGAGTCGTCAGGGTGGGACACGTCTGATCAGGATTCACGGATGAATCTCTCGTGTGATGAATTCGATAAACATGTAAACAAATAATCACGTTATAATGAAATCCAATTGAAGATGATCCTAAATTTGATTAAATGGGGTCAAGATAATTGCACACTTTCTTGAAATACAAATACATTTTATCGTTTTTCAGTACATCTGAGTTCTGGTTTTGTTAACCAATTGGGCCGAATTGCATGTCATGGCTACAATCACAAGTAAGAGCTTGTCAATTAATTTACTAAACGTCTTTAATTTGACATGACAATCCAATCAAATTTTGAATATAGATGATTAATTAGTATAACTTAATATCCGCAGCAGCAGCAGCAGACTTACAGCTAGTAGTCATAGGTGCAGCTGTTGTCGGTGCAGCAGTCGTAGGCGCAGCAGTTGTACGTGCAGCAGTTGTAGGTGAAACAGTCGTACAGCTAGGTATCCAAAAATAACGTGTACACCCTGAAAATATTAATTTAACAAGGATAACACCATATTTATACAAACATTTATAAATCATATGACTTTCCTAACATTCTCATTATTTACATTGTTTGGGTTTTGTGGTAACCAACAATTATTTGGACACCTATCACCTTTTATCGATTTTCAGTACATCTGAGTTCTGAGTTTGTTCAAAAATTGGGCCGAATGAATAGCAATTATAGCAATTGCATGTCATGGCTATAATCGCAAGCAAGAGCTTGTGGATTAATTTACTAATTAATTTACATGATAGTCAAATCAATTTTTGAACATAGGTGATTAATTAGTAGAACATAATATCCGTAGCAGGAGCAGACTTACATGTAGGAGTCGTAGGTGCAGCAGTTGTAGGTGCAGCAGTCGTAGGCGCAGCAGTTCTACGTGCAGCAGTTGTAGGTGAAACAGTCGTACAGCTAGGTATCCAAAAATAACGTGTACACCCTGAAAAATATAAATTTAAGAAGGATAACACAATATTTATACAATAAATTATAAATCATAAGACTTTCCCAACATTTTCTCACGTTATCTTCTAGAAAAATGAACAAGGTATATTTTTGTGCCATTTTCTTCCCATTATTTAAATTCGTTCAGGTTTTGTGGTAACCAACAATTATTTGGACACCTATCACCAAGTGGTAATTTAGCATGTTTTACAGGTCTGGTCAAGACTTGGTTGGTCCTCCTTGTGCAACAATCACATCCCAAGGGTAAGGGTTAGGGTTAGGATTAGGGATAGGGTTAACCCAAACCCTAACCCTAGACAGGACACGTCTGATCGGGGCTCGCAGATGAACCTGTCAAGTTACGAATTCGGTACACATACAAACAATCACGTTTCAATGAAAAACAATTGAGGATGATCCGCAATTTAATTAAATGGGGAAATGATAAGTGCACACTTTCTTGAAACACAAACACATTTATCGCTTTTCAGTACATCTGAGTTCTGGTTTCGTTAACAAACTGGGCCGAATTGCATGTCATGGCTACAATCACAAGAAAGATCTTGTCAATTTATTTACTTAACCTTTTTAATTTTACATGACAATCGAATCAAATTTTGAATATAGATAATTAATAAGTATAACATAATATCCGTAGCAGCAGCAGACTTACAGCTAGTAGTTGCAGGTGCAGCAGTTGTAGGTGCAGCAGTCGTAGGTACAGCTGTTGTACGTGCAGCAGTTGTAGGTGAAACAGTCGTACAGCTAGGTATCCAAAAATAACGTGTACACCCTGAAAAATATTAATTTAAGAACGATAACACAATATTTATACAATAATTTATAAATCATGTGACTTTCACAACATTCTCACACGTTATTCTTCTAGAAAACAAAACTAAAAAGGTATACTTTCATGGCATTTTCTTCCCATTATTTACATTTTTCCGGTTTTGTAGTAACAAAAAATTTTCGGACACCGATCACCAAGTGGTACTTTGGCATGTTTTACAGGTCTGGTCAGGACTTGATTGGTCCTCCCTGTGCAGCAATCACATCCCAAGGGTTACGGATAGGGATAGGGTTAACCCTAACTCTAACCCTAACCCTAGACAGGACACGTCTGATCGGGGCTCACAGATGAACCTGTCGAGTTACGAATTCGGTACACATACAAACAACCACGTTTAAATGAAAAACAATTGAAGATGATCGGCAATTTGATTAAATGGGGAAATGATAAGTGCACACTTTCTTGAAACACAAACACCTTTTATCAATTTCAGTACATCTGAGTTTTGATTTCGTTAACAAATCGGGCCGAATTGCATGTCATGGGTACAGTCACAAGCAAGAGCTTGTCAATTAATTTACTAAACCTCTTTAATTTGACATGACAATCCAATCAAATTTTGACTATAGGTGATTAATTAGTAGAACTTAATATACGTAGCAGCAGCAGACTTACATCCAGTAGTCATAGGACCTGGTGTAGCAGTCGTACGTGCGGGTGTGGCTGCATCTTATGTCGGTACAGCAGTCGTGTGTGCATCAGTTGTAGGTGCAGCAGTAAATATGCATCAAATGTGGGTGCAGGAGTCGTAGGTGCATCAGTTTCAGGTGCAGGCATGCAGCAGTCGTAAAAATTAGCAAAAAATAAATTAGACACTCTGACAAATATTAAAATAACAAGGGTAACACCATATGTTTACAACAATTTATTAATGAAATGAATTACACTACATTCTCACACATTATTCATCTAGAAAACCATGAACATAGTATTATTTTGTTCCCATTATTCACATTTTTCCGGTTTTGTGGTAACAACAGATTATTCGGATACCTATCACCAAGTGCCAATTTGGCATGTTTTCCAGGTCTGGTCAGGTCAGTTGTCAACCGCATAAATGTAGATGGACCAGTCGAGACTGTCCCATGTGCGCTGAAGTATGTCTTTTAGGTGTTGGGCCATATATTTTGGACTGTTGATAGGCATTGTACATTATATGGTGGTTGTGGTGGATTTTTCCCTTCCATATCATCCCTAATTTTATGTATTGATTGATTTTGGGGCTTTTAAAAGATTTAACTGGATGACTTTCACCCTTTTCTTTGCAAGACCTGCAATGCTTTGCAGGATCTATTAGGTTGATAACATGTTGATAAATGCAACAAATTTGATTTTCTGTGTAAAATGTTAGGATGCAGCTCGCCTCCATTGACAGGTGTCATGCATCCCCACACCAAAACACTCTGGTCCCCATACTTCATAGTATAGGCTATACTGATCTATCGAATGGGGACATATTCCCTGACAACCATCTGATCCGTTGACCACATGACTGACTTCCAGATGACATAAGGCTTGTCAGCAAGTTTTCTGGCAAAGTAATATATGTTTCTGTCTGTTCCTATTGATGATGAGTGGCTTATTGCAAGACCATCTGTCATGGAGCCTACATGCACCTAAGCTTGAACATAAAGCGATTACAGCAGACCCGGGTTCCAGTAGCCTATGCCACTCATTTAGCTTTTACTTCTCCTGGCAAGCTCTTAGGTGTACCCGTGTGTCCGTCAAAGTGACATTTCTCTCCAAGCGCCCTCCCTCTTGAATCCTATTTCCATCATTGTCCCTGTATCTCTGTATTCTGTTGTGCATGGTCGACAGTTTCATATCTAATTTGGATACCATCCTTGTTGAATGTGACTTTCGCCTTTAATTAATAGGATATGTGTGCAGGTTTAGTCATGTTTAACCCTAAGTAGACCGGGGGGGGGGGGGGGGGGGGGGCATAATGCCGGGGGGGGGCATAATGCCCCCCCCCCCTCAGCGGTTTTTTTTATTGCTCCAAAACGGGGTAAGATGACGCGCCGCTGCTTGATGACTTTTTATTTTGGAGTCTTGAGCATATTTTATAAAAAAAAAATTGAAAATCGGACCTACCGTTACGAAGTCACGTGACCTTTTATCTATGCATGTCAGCCCGAAAATCGCTCAATTTCGTGATTTGTGTACAAAACAAATGGAAAGATCAGTTTTCAGAAAAAGAGGTATATCATTGGTTATTTGGTCTTGTTTACCTTTTATATGTTTGTTTTGGGGCTCAAAATTGTTGAATTATAGTTAGAAATAAAATAAACAACAAAAACAATAAAATACATAAGTAAAACAAAAACAAAAATACATAATAAATTATTAAAGAAACAATAGAAAACATAAGGAAGAACCTGGCTCTTCCGAACTTTTTTGTCGTATTATTATTCCAAATGCTCTAAAGAATATATGTAGTGAAAACCAATGTTTAATTATGAAGAATATATGATTTATGGGTAAACAATGAATTTCATGACCTTATTTGCATAAATTACCATAGATATGCAAATAAATACATTTTTCAAAAAATTGAAATTACCATTGTATTCTATATACTTTATATTATCATGCGTGTACATTTTCACGGCTATCGGCCGTTCCGCGGCCGAGATCTTAAGGGGGGGGGGGGGGGGGGGGCATAATGCCCCCCGGCCATAGGTAGACCTCAAATAGCCCGGTCTATTCAGGGTTAAGCATTCATAAACTGCAAAGGGTTTAAAGAAACGATCGGTGAAGAACATTGTCATATCAAAGGTGTTCAAACATGTGACTAACGGAGGGAGGAAGAATGATGTCATGACAGACAGATTATTGTGCAGCAGTGAGATATATCTATCATCTTATGACTAGAAAAGTAGTGTTTTGTGCACTCATGTGTGTCAACGAGTGTCTTGTAACATTCATAGAACTGGGTAGTCTGCACAGGTACCACAAATATGATCTCTAGCATGTCAAGGGAAGAAGGAAACTGTTTGCGAATCGACATTTTGTATAAAACAAATTTACAAAGCTCAAGTGTCCAAATACTTCTTGGCACCTAAAAAATGTATTAATTTGAAACATTTCTGAAACGTTCCTATATTTGTTCTTGATTTCAATGTAGCTGCATCAAATACACACGTACATTTGATTATAGGCAGCTATTATCAATATTTGTTTAATACAAACTATTCTAGAATCATTACAAATTATCTTTTCAAGGTGTCTGAATAATTGTTGGTTACACTGTACGTGTAGGAGTCGTAGGTACAGCTGTCGTAGCGCCTTTAAATTCCAATCATAAATTGCCCGTTGTAAAAAACAGGAATATTTGAATGGCATAAATTATAAAGAAATGATTAAAGGGATCTAGTAACGTTGTTGACATGTGCAAAAAGTGATGAATGGTTGATGCAATGTATATTGTTGTTATCTGATGTCCACAGGGTATTGTGTGAACATTTCAAGTCAAATGGACGTTGCATGGCCGAGTAATGAGCACAAATACAAAGTGATATTCAATAACTCACTGCACTCACTTTGTACACGGTTTATTATATGAACACTTCAATCGTACATATCTTTGTAACGAAAGGGAAATTTGAAAACCGAAACCTGTCCCATGATTGTATTGTTAATACGAATACAACAAGGTATAAGGGAACCGCTAGAATTAAAATTTGGACAATGTTACTAAGTCCCTTTAAATGTGTGATCTCTGTATAATACAAATAAGTCAAGGGATGGTTTCCATCTCTTCGAATTTCCAGTATTGAGTATATTAATGAATACATAAATTAAGTAATTGATAAAGAGTGAGACCGTATATAGAGGAAATGAGCTAATCATTACATAGTGTTTATCGTAAGGACTTGTCAAATTAATATTACAAGACAAACATTGCCGTTTGTAAGAATGACGCGTAAACAGTACAGTGTTATTTTTAAATCTATTTTTAGCAACTACAGCCAGTTTATTGTACACATGTATGTTCATACAAGCGTACATTTCATCATGAAAATGACCTTAGCTAAAGTGTTGCATATGAATATAGATATTTCCGATAATTCCATGAAGCAATGATTCAATAATGTGCATTTTTGTATTGATTAAAGGGAACGTCCGCCTTTTTCAAATCTTCTGAACAACTTCCAGTAGCCGGTTGAACATTTCACACAAAAACAGATTAGTTCGAACAAGCCTATAATTTGGATTCTACGAATGAAAACAAAAGGTATAGAAATAATATTTTCATCAACCTATATATCGGCCAATAGTTGTGTTTAACTGATTTAGCATAGTATTACAACAATATTGTACTTATTTTTGTAAAGGTATTGTGAAGTCAACATCAATCTAAGGTATGCTAAGATAAAGTTCTCGAAAATGAAGAATAAAGTCAGTTCAATGAGTCTTATAGCTTTTTTGTTTAGTATTCGCTTGCGCCGTTGTTTCATTTCAATCTGTGCGCGGAACACGCACAGCAACGGGGGCTCCCCGCAATGCGCCGGCAGCTATCGTGAGCGAAATTTTGCACGGGCAAAGACTAGTAATGCATTATAAAGACGTTACGTCGCGTATATTATTTTGAGGTCTATAACTCCACGAAAAAAAAAATTCAAACCCTACATTTTTTATATAAGACAATAATCTCACAACTTTGGCTTGCAAAAGGCGGACAGTCATTTTAATATATTTGTGATCGATTTGTAATTCGTGTTCAATTTTGTTTATGTTTTTATTTTCTCTTTGACGACTCAATTACTACGTAAGTTGTAGTTCATTCGTCACGTTATAATAAGTTGAAGTCAATTTATTATCTGCTAACATACAGGCCAGTTTTTCGATTCAATAAATCGAGTATTTTGTTTCCGTCTATAGGGTTTGTCATTCATAGAGGACATTATTGCTATGATATTACTGTCGTAACGCGTATTCTGCAACTCTACAAATGTGGGTTTGCAGTAGTACAGCAGATAAGTGTTACAAATTGCATGGACATCGTTTGATACAAGCTACAAACTTGGTATGCAGGCCAGGCTACCCTAAGATAAACTTTTCAGAAAAACACACTTAGACAAACGAAAGGCAAAGATAACCGCCAACCGGCTACTGTTTGGTCGATTTTAATAATTTTAGTGTTGATGTGTATGTTTCTTGAAATGCTTGAAACGATTGTGACACAAACAGACTCATATGATGTCAACAATCCAAGATGGCCGCCCAAAATACACATTGACAGGGGCGGTCGACTTTGATAATCTTGGTGACGAGTAAAGTTTCCTGATATTCTGAAAACGATTCTAATACATACAAACATACAGTGGAGAGAATGGAACATGGTGGCCATTTCCAAGTTAGTTACCAAAAAACAATGTTTTAAAGGGATAGTTGAGTTTTGGTATAGAGAGTACAGTTTTTGTCAAACTGAATCTTAGTGACTAAATTCTGCACGATTAGATTACAAACTAATCGTTACTATTCCACCATGCTCAAAAAGAAAGACAAATTACACATGACTTAGTAAAAAAGCCTGTTATCATTTAAAAAGAGCCGTTTTAAACGCAATATGGTACTCTCTAAAATCTCATTAGTTTTAACCATTTAAAATAAAAACATTGTGCATGTGATGTTTTGTTAAAATAGTGATTAAATAGAGAGATAATCAACAACCACCGTATTTCAAAACCTCTTTTGTAAATTTTGAAAAGAGGAAGCATTTTAAACAAATTTTTAACGGCTGGTTCAAAATTATCGAATAATTGTGGGGCCACACAATTATTACAAATGGTAATGTTTATGGATATTTCAGCCATTTCCGAACCGATTGTGATAAAATAAAGTTTATTCTGTCATTAAAATTGTATGCTCTTTCAAAGCCGACACTCAGTTTTTCATTATCTCACAACAAATTATTTTATGTAGCGCCCTCTACACCAAAAATCAACTATCCCTTTAAAGAGATAGTTGAGTTTTGGTAAAGAGGGCGCTACACAAATATTTTTTTTGTGAGATAATGAAGAACTGAGTGTCAAATTTGAAAGAGCATACAATTTTAATGGCAGAATAAACTTTATTTGATAAAAATCGGTTCAGAAACGGCTGAAATATCCATAAACATAACCATTTGTAATAAATGTGGGGCCTCACAAGTATTCGATAATTTTGAACCAGCCGTTAAAATCCGTTTTAATATGCTTCTAGCTCTCTTCAAACATTTTCAAAAAGAGGCTTTTATATAGTTGTTGATTATCGCTAGAGCTATCCAATCACTATTTCAATAATATGCACAATATTTTATTTAAAACGGTTTTAAAACAAATGCGTTTTTTGAAAGCGCCCTCTTTAGTTTAAACCAGCTCCTTTTGAATGATAACAGACTTTTTACTTAGTCGTTTGTAATTTTTGTATTCCTTTTGAGCATGGTGGAGTTATAATTATTAGTTTGTAATGTAAGTGCAGGTTTTTGGTTACTAAAACTCAGTTTTACTTAAACTGTACTCTCTCTACCAGAGCTCAACTATCCCTTTAATTAAAAAAAACGACTGAGTTGGGGAAATTTGTATTTTAGGCCACCCTGTATACACCGATTTAGTCTACAAATGCAATACAAATATAGAAGTATCATATGAATAGGGGTGAGGTACAAAGGGAAATATCAAGTTTAAGGTACTTTATCTTGTTACCTCTCCTCCTCCAACGAAGTTGGAGGAGGTTTTTGTTTCCGAACCCGTTTGTGTGTTTGTTTGTAACCAGTCTCCTGCGCACAATTTTCACAAATATCTCAACCAATTTTCGTAGAAGCTTCGTGTACATTTAGAATGGAACCCATTACATTTTCAAGGTCAAAAGTGAAAGGGCAAGGGCAAGGTCAAGGTGACGCAAAATATCAAAATGTGAGTGTTGGCGGAGGTATGCACTCCCCTGTGTGCACTGCACCTAGTTGTAGATACAATGAGCGTTGAGATCAAACGAATACAAAATTACTTACCCGTAGTCCGTGCTATGGTGGTAGCAGGGAATGTGAATAGGACAATCAAGAAGATAGCAGATACGCCTTTATAGCTCTCCATCGTGTCAGGTTTTCAAACTCCTTACAACATTGGATAAATCTGAAATTGAATCAATAACCAGTTTCAAATTTATTTGATCCAATAAGTAAATGATCTCATAAAAGTATTCATTAATACAGTCAAATATCACAGTTGTACAGGGTGGCCCAGAAATAACGGAACGGGGTGCTTGCTATAATGAAGACACATGATGCCCGTCATAGCAACTAGTAACGTTCAATGCGTGCGCCATTGTTAGTACCCTTTCTTCTCTATACACAGCTGAACGCACACTCACAATGGCGCTCGGTTGATCGTTACTCGATGCAGTATGGCGGGCATCATGAGTCTTTAGTATGGCAAGTACCCCGTTCCGTTATTTGTGGGCCACCCTGTATAAGGCCTGAGAAAACAGTGATTCCCTAAACGCTATACACAACACAATACTGCATTAGAAGCAAAGGAACAAGTACATTCATGTTTTTTCAACTTTACAAAAACCAGAGTGAGAAGATGAGATAAAATCTAAAGTGATTTGTATAACTTACATAAAGCTTCAAAATGTCTGCGAAATAATCTGTTAAAATACGATGGTCTTCAAAGTTGTACAATTTACCGAAGAAGCACACCAAATATCACAACACCCCAAAAAAGCCAGAAGGAGAAATATGAAATGAAGGTCTGAATATTGCATTGAGGAAGTAATTGAACTATATTTTCTCCGCCAACTTTTCTTGACGTCATAGACAAGAAAATATGAACCCTAAAGTTAACCATGACACGATGGTTTGTTTTTGTTTGTTGATTTGTTTGTTTACTCTATTTAATCACGCTAAAGGCCTGCTTTCAGCTAGAACCTGTTTCCACCAGGGGTCGTGAACAAAGTAATACACGAATACATTCAATAACAGATAATAAGTTTTGTAGAATGTAAAAAAGGGAGAAAAGGGAAGGAATGGTGGCTCTCTAAGACTGTATATTCATGCAAGGCCACATAGGCGTACGGGTTATCTTTTCTCAATTTGTTTCGGGGGAGGGGGGGGGGGGGAATTCGTACACCCGAAAATGATATCCTTCCCTTTTAAGACATGACAAACCAAATAAAATGGTCTTCACCAATCTGATGCCCGTAAATGTAATGTTTTTGATGGTTTAGTCCGGAATTGACATGAACTTACCCGATTTAACGTGGTTTTGCCCGAAAATGATGTTATGTTGGCCTACAAATATTGAGGATTGCCCGAATGTGACTCGAGTTTGCGCGTAAGGAACCTGAGTTTGCCCGAACATTGCCATTTTCAAAACTCTCAGCGGGCTGATTCCCGGAGCGCCTTTGCCTGAATACGAAATGATTTTGCCCAAATTTGAGGGGCTTTTTGCCCGTATGTTGCCGCTCTTAAAACTCTAGGCGGACTCCACTACCCCGCCAGCTTGTACGCCTATATGCTGTAACCTGCATGTTTGGAATTACTTGATAACCTTTCCAATTCGATGATTTGTACTTTAAACAGTATAATTCATCTTTTCAATTGCCTATTATTCTATTCATAGTAACGTTTCTCTTCGTTATGCTGCTAGGTTTGGCATAATCTGCTCCAGGTTTCCGGCATGCCATGTATAACGAACGCCCCCGGACAACGCCTGACTGATTGAACGGCACGAGGAAATATCAAACTGAAAACTGAGAAAATGCATCAAAGAAAACAAATTCCTCTTTTTATGTATACAGGGTGGCCCCCCAAAAAACAGAACGGGGAACTTCACAAAATAAAGTAACAAATGTATTGTTTGGGAGTAATACATTATATTATGCACAATTGCACATAAACACATTTGCGCGCACCCCCGCACGTACTTAAAAAAACACATACACAGAACTGACGGGAAGTAATCGTCCGAGGGGTGATTGACTGGGGGTAATCGTGCGGGGAGTATTGTCTTGGTGCACGTACGATGGAAGTTAAAGCAAACAAAACGGATTATACAGATCACGGTACTTACAATCTTAGCGCTATACATTACTTAGTCAGAAAACAAGATATGTTTCTTTATCTTCCACAAGTTAAATTAATTAAAGTGTCCGCATTAAAAGTATTTACAAGTCTGCCTATAGTGGTCACCAAAATTGATCCCTAGCAGAGAAAACCAATGTCATGGAACCTGTCGATAGAGATCGCTTCCTGTCTACAGTGGTACCTTTTATTGCTCCCCTTGAGTGGTTTATATACACAGGTTTGACTGTATATTGAAATTAATACAATCATTTGGAAGATAAATCATCAAATTGATTTGTGAAAACTTACATGATGCTTCCAAATATCTGCATGATAACCCTGTAAAAAATACGATGGTATTTACGGCAAAATGGTATTAAAAGTTGTACCATTCACCCGAAAATCACACTAAAATATCACCCTACCCCAATGAGAAAACTTTAAAATAAAGGCTACAATCTTGCCATTGAGGAAGTAATTGAACATTTCTCATGACGTCGTAGATAATGCAATATAACGGGATAGAGTGAAAAGTGCCACGAATCTCTCTAAGACTCGGTTTCCTTGGCCGTGAATGGTAAACATGGCACTCATACTATTTGTTTAGCATTGTTCCATTACGTTTCTAATCCAATGCTTTGCACTTTATAAATTTATCTCTTCAACTTCCCTTTACGGGAAAAGTATGGGAAAATGGAAAATTTGGGATAAAAGTACAATCAAACTTAAATAAAATCCACTTCCCTGTTCTTAGTAGTACAACAATAACATAAAGTGATAATACTTATATTAGTATTATAATAAACTGTCAAATGCCAAACTAGCTGCTCCATTTACCACGTATAGTCTATATAATGTAGTATGTAGTAGTAGTGCTAGTAGAAGAAGTAGTAGTAGTAGTAGTAATAGTATTAGTAGTAGGTAGTAGTAGTAGTAGTAGTAGTAGTAGTACTAATCTTAGTAGTAGTAGTAGTAGTAGTATGAGTAGTAGTAGTAGTAGTAGTATAAGTTAGTAATAGTAGTAGTAGTAGTATTAGTATTAGTAGTATGAGTAGTAGTAGTAGTATGAGTAATACTAGAAGTAGTAGGTAGTAGTAGTAGTAGTAGTAGTAGTAGTAGTAGTAGATATAGTAGTAGTAGTAGTAGTAGTAGTAGTCTTAGTAGGTAGTAGTAGGAGTATGAGTAGTAGTAGTAGTAGTAGTAGTATGAGTAGTAGTAGTAGTAGAGTACTTAGTAGTAGTAGTTCTTAGCAGTCTTAGTAGTAGTATGAGTAGCTAGTAGTAGTAGTAGTAGTAGTAGTAGTAGTAGTAGTAGTAGTAGTAGTAGTATTGTAGTAGTAGCTAAGTAGTAGTAGTAGTAGTAGTAGTAGTAGTAGTAGTAGCAGTAGTAGTAGTAGTAGTACTACTAGTATTAGTAGTACTACTACTAGTAGTAGTCAGTAGTAGTAGTAGTAGTAGTAGT
>JBAMJV010012924.1:0-17626 GCA_037951105.1 Echinarachnius parma
AAATAAAAAAAAAAAAAAAAAAAAATAAAAAAAAAAAAAAAAAAAAAAAAAAAATAAAAAAAAAAAAAAAAATAAAAAAAAAAAAAAAAAAAAAAATGATGAAAAGAATCACAGCTTGCACTGAGTGCACTAATCGATCAAAAAAGTCGTTGAATTATTATACATACACTTTTAAATGTAACTACATAATATAGGATACTTAAAGGTTGCCATAGCAACAGGTGATACATTATTACGATAGCCAAGGGCTACACTCTCTTCAAACCAAACCATTATTCATCAACCTGACATGGCTATAAATCCCGTGTATTCCTCCGGGGTCGCTTTATTACATTTCATATGTCATCCCACACCGAATCATAATTATTATATAAAAAGAACAGAGAATGTTTCACAAAGATTCAAAGTTGAACTCTATGTTGGAGATAACTACTATGGAAACCGTTAGTTTCAATCTTTGTAAAACGAAAACTAAAAGGCACTCATCTGGATAAAAATCAGTTAGATTGTTAGTTAGTTATTATTATCGAGATCCTTGACATTATTGATATAATTTTTTGTTGAAATTCTCAATATTTGTTATTTTTTGCTTTTGGATTATATGTTTTTATTCCAAGGCTATACAAATAGCTTTCCATAATTGGTAGGTCCAACTTAGAGTTAGGTTCAACTTAGAATCTTTGTGAAACAACCCCCTGGTCGAAGACAACGAATACCATGATGTACAACCGTCATGAATATTGTTCCAATATAAACAGTTATCATTTGCATTCATGGGCCAACCTAAATATATTTGTAATAATCAACATACGGTATAAGTTCAAACATATTTCGGACAAAATCAAAACATTTGGGGGCAAACTTGTTTAATTCCGGGCAAAAATATCGTAGAATTAGAGGGGGGGGGGGGGGGTGGGGGGGGGGGTAACCATCTAATCCTGTACGGTGAAGACAGGGAGGATGATTTAAATTATTTGGGTTAAAATGTTCTCAGCCCAATGTAAAACAAACTTCCCAGTATTAAAACACCCATGTCATCATAATGATTGCATATCGTCACGGACAAACCTAAATATCGTAATAAAATGAATTGAAATGTAATTTTTTGTCTACTTAGATTTGTCCATGTTGCTCCTTCTCTGTACGTATATTGCTGATTTCTGTTTCTTTTTTTGTATTCATGGTATAGTATGACACTCATTAATTTACACGTGTTTGCAGGCATGCGAATGATAAGTCTATTTGTACGGGGTATTTGTCCTGAATAACGGTACGCAGTTAGTTGCTAGTTACACAGAGGATGGGGTCAATGATAATGAGATAAAGTGTGCAAATGCATCCGTTGTTTAACGGGATTTATCTAGTGGCGTAGCCACGTGGGGGGGGGGGGGCTGGCAGGGGCGTTGCCCTATTTGGAGGATTCATGCCCCATTGCTTCTTTATAAAGTGTGCAAATGCGTCATTCATTGAACGGGATTTATCTAGTAGTGTATAGCCACTTTGAGGGGGGGGGGGGGGCAGGGGCGTTGCCCTAATTGGAGAATTCACGCCCCATTGCAGCTCCTTATAGCCCTAAATATGGGCACTATATATCCTAGTCGATCAGATGATCCTAGCTGCACTGTACTACATCCTGATATGACCCCAAATTGAAAAAGAGCAATTAAATATTAAAGTGGTCAATCATTATTCATTACAACATTTTTCCAAAAATTATATTTGAGACTAACCCATATACCAGTAATAATAATTGTAAAATTCTTCTGAATGATATGTGCATGAAAGTTTTATAGCGTAAATTTGTGTCAAGATTGTATCACCTATATATTGCACATTGATTTTGACTGCAATCAAAAGGCGTTCCTGAAACGCTTTCTATTCAGTCATAAATATCTCCATTAAAAGGGATACATTTTTATCAAATCAAAACCCTTATGATATCAATAAACAACACGGTACAAGATACTGTGAATGCTCCAAGTGTTTTATGTTGAATTTGACAAAGCTTTAATAATTAAATCACTGATATAATATGATTGATTATAATGAATCAGTTTAATCACTTTAATAATTTTACATCACCTTTATGTTTATGATAGGATAAACACCCCCCCCCCCCCCCTCCTCCTTGTTGAAGCACCCCCCCCCCCCCCCCCCTTGGGCGCGTTCCGCTTTTGCCATTAGGTGCGTATTAGTTGGTGCACTCACAAACTAATCAGTGACCATCATTGTCAACACAGTAGGCTTAATATGACTGTAGGGATATATTGAGCAAATTGAACACCGTATTAGCATCGTATTCGATCTAGTCTTCTCTTCTGCGGTGATTTAGCGCAGATTTAATATTTTGGGATAAGCTGCATATATCCATTGACAATATCCGTTGAAATGGTTTATCATGTTAATTAACTTTTATTTATAAAAAAAAGAAAACAGGCACATTTCATAAGCAAAATAACAATTAAAATAGGGAAATTAACGATAATGCACTTAAAAAATACAAAACTTAAATGTTCATTGTAATATAATGTTGTTATTTTAAAGATTATACATGCTATTAAGACATAACCTTACTGAAAGATTATTAGAAACATCTTACATTAGGCAGGGGCCAGGGAACATTGATGAAGTATAATGAACACATTATATTCGTTACGTTTCTGAATCGATAAGTAACTTTCTATTGGCACCCCATTTCTCTTTTTGTAGTTACGAACTTGTTACTCATAAGTCTGAATTATTAGTTGAGGGTTTCAAAATTTTAAAAGCATTACTTTTTAGTGGATCCCTCTGTTTCCAAAATGTATTGCTTTATGTTGTGATTGTAATTGATATGTATATTTGTTGGATACGAAAATAAATTTGAAATTGAAATTGAAATATGAAATATGAACTCAATATTTATTAATTCCATCCCTATATCGTGTAGACATTTTAATTTTGGATACATGATAACTACAGATATTATTACTATATAATATTAGTGATATATTCTTATAGCACACAATAGAACGCGTCATTGTGTACATTTTATGTTGTGCTTCTGGCAGAATATTATGTTTCACGTGATTATACAAAGACAATAGAATTCAAAGGTTGACGTTTGCCAACATTTCTATGTAATGTATACCCTCATTTCTAACCATAATATACCAGGGGGTGTTTCACAAAGATCCTAAGTTGAACTTTAATAACTCTAAGTTGGACTTAAACATTATGGAAAGCCGTTAGTTTCTTTTATTTTGTTTTTGTAGAAGTTCCTTTAAAAGGCATAAAATGTTGATTCAAATCATGAGTATTTTATATTATTACAGGTATTTCATATTCTTGATGCACAATTTATAACAATTAGTCTCAAATACTTGCATATTTTCTTTTTAATATATTTTGTATTCCAAGGCTAAAAATGGCCTACCATACGTTTTAAGTTCAACTATAGAGTTAAGTTCAACTATCTTTGTGAAACACCCCCAGGCCTTCCCAATAATCACAACATTTGTGCTGGTATAATCATCATGACGGCCATATCAATAACCTCTAACGATGCTAGTATAATACTGGTCAAGTAAAACTTTACTAGAATATGATGCGTAAACATGTTTACATGCATGGTGAATGTGCAATAAAAAGGGATTCGTCTCGTAGTTAATTAACATGAAACAAATATCATAACATGATACATTAAACATTTACAGTATATCATGTTACAGACGTTTCCACGTCCCATAAATTTGGCATTAACATGATTAAAGGGATAGTGTTGTTGTGTGTGTCTGTTGTATGGGTTGTGGTGCGTCATGAGAACTATAGACAATATCAATAAAAGCAAAAATAAAAAATACAACCACCATCATTCATATAATTATGGCGGTCGACGTATAATCAACAAATATTAAAATCATACAGCCCGTCGAGTTATAAATGATACCATTTCCCCATTTTTGCAGCTTGCTCTTTGAGTGCTATACGGTCGATTAATATCTATTGATTCATATCGATTGATTTATCACAATAAGTACGTTTTGACTGAATTGTAGAAATAAATACTCAGATTTCTAAGTGTGAGAGTTGCATTCAAGATGACCTTCCTTTCTAGTCGTTGAATATACGTGAATGGGTGAACTAAGTTATTAGTGTAAATTTGATTATAAGAAATTGGTCAAATGGGTTATAAAATGAATTTCGCAATTAGATAATTAACTACTTATCGAAAACGTTCTTATAATTTGTTCAAAGCTCGTGTTAAGATCAGCGTTTCATTTGCTCTTTTTGTTTTGATGACATCTAGTTCATTGGGCCGTATGCATAAAAACAAGCAATTGCTTGTGCTAGCCTTTTGCTTGAATCGGTATGCATAAAAACAAGCAATTGCTTGCAAGCAAAAGCATTTGCTTACAAGCACAAGCAATTGCTTACTGCTCGTAAGCAATTGCTTACCAAACAAGCAATTGCTTAAAACCGTATGCATAAAACGAACCTTTTACTTGTCTTGATAAGCAATTGCTTGCGTTTTTTCAAGCACATCCAGACCAGCTTGAGCTCTTGCTTACTCAGGGCATTCGCGTTTAAGGATCAATTTTTCGTACCGTTTCAGGATGATTTCAAGGTCCATATTCCAGAGGTTATGTTGTGATCAAATTCCTGTTATTTTAGACTTTTTACGGCAATTTTTGTCCATCGATCTGCACAGAAACCCCCCTGATGCTCCGCGCTGTTTCCCCCCTATTTGCGTAATAAAAAATACTGCTGCCAGGTCGGGCACGAAGCGTTGTTGCCCTGCAGTGCGATGTTCGCACAACCGTAACGATCCTTTGTCCAACACGTAAGCAATTGCTTGGCAGTGCAAGCAAAAGGTTTGAGCACAAGCAAAGGCTTGTGCATACGAATTTAAGCAATTGCTTGAACTTGATCTTTTGCTTGACAAGCTCTTGCTTGTGCTTAAAGCATTTGCTTATAAGCAATTGCTTGTTTTTATGCATACGGCCCATTGAATTTGAACAGTGAATGTTAAGCCGTGTACGTTTACTCTAAATCCGAAACCCAAAACCCACACTACCCCTTTAACCACATCCCCGGGTTTCCCCCCCTCATAATCGATTCGGAGAAACCACTTGACCATTACGCTTTCTGTCAAGGGTCTCGCTTTCCTTTAAAGGGATCTAGTAACTTTGTTGAAATGTGCAAATAGTGATGATTGGTTTTTGCTAATTTCTCGGCTAAAATAAATCCAATTAACGTGAAATTGTCGCACATTACTTTGTGGACATAATATATCACACCACATACTATATGGAACGCCATTTAATTCAGTCATGAATATCTCCATAATTAGGGAGACATTTTACAAATCAGAATCCACTTTATTATTATGTTAGTTACTATTGGTCAAACAACAATGTATCGAAGAGAAATTAAGTAAAGCTCCGAATGATTTTGGTAGAATTTGACAAATTTAATGGATCACTTTAGATATTCAACGCAGTCTGTAGTGTACGTGTAGAATAGGAGGGGTGTTTGTGCCATGCTAATGATTCCAATTACAACCCTTTATTTGAGAATAGGCCCAATTCCGCTATTAAACCGGATTAACTTCGTGATATAAATAGCAGTTATAGTAGAAACGGTATGTAATGTCAAAAGATGATCCACAGATAACGCATATATACAGCAACATTTTGGCGTATGGCACGGTGCCAGTTATTTTAAACGACATACACACTGGTGTCCATTTCATTCAAAATATCCCAAAATTGGACTTTGTTTATTTACGAATAATATCTTGAATGTTGACTACCGGTCATCCGGTGATGAAAACGATTGGCCCTTATATGAATTCTTTACATCGAAGTACTTCACAAAATAAAAATACGTATAATATATAACATGCGTTTTGCAAATAGATATGTAATTAAAACTAAGATCAAACTTACAACTAAATAGAATACAAAAACATTGTGGCATGTTTCCTTTTTTCTCTGAATTATCACAATTTTCGATACTAACTGATTTTCAAGTTGCATAAACTAATGGGACGTGTCTTTGATTCATTACACATATTTTCTGGTATACGCAACTTGAAACGTTTGTTTTGTGTGTGTTTGGCCATTTTTTGTATTTTCATTTGTATATGACGTTGTGTGGATTTCTTATTGTGATTTTTCTAAATGTAAATCAAGTGCAATTAAGCAATATGCTTACTGTTTAAATACAATCCGTGTATTGATTTATACTCAACAGGATTGTATGGCAGACCCATTTTCAAGGGATCTAGTACATTTGTTGACATGTGCAAAATCTGACGAAAAGTTAAAATTTACAAACTGTATTACTGTGATCTGGTACCTCCACTGAGTGATGTACGAAACATTCCATGGAAAATGAATGTCATATGAGCTAGTATATAAGAGCGAAAAATATGTAAATTTGTATTAGCTATCTCCTTGCACTAACTCTTATCTGTGCACATTTGAAAGTCTCCAATTGAGACTTTCAAATCCGAACATTTCACTCATAAATATCTCTATAACGAAAGGTCATTTCGGTAAACCGAAACATGTTCCATGCACTGTTAAAACGCTGTGTAAAAAAACGCTGTGTAAAAATGGTTGTTAAATCTTTTCATACAACTTTAGGTGTAGCATGATAAGTTGTATGAAGAAGGGTTGCGTGAAGCGGCCATTTTTCAAGCGTTGATGAAACGTGTTAAATCACGTGATAGTTTCGACCGCAAATCACCGCTTCAAAACCTCTTTTGTCCCTTCGCAGACCAAGTGAACTGAGATAGCGCAGTCGATAGAGAGTGAGACTTATAACCCAAAGACCCCCGGTTCGAATCCTATACCCTAGCCGCTTTTACATCTTGTTTTGTATTTGCTATTTCAACAACGGGATTGTTGAAATTTATTCCAAACAGTAGAACAGTTGAAAACAGTTGAACAAATTAAAACAACAGTTATGTAAACTTTAAACAACTGTGGTTGTTGAATGTTTTCAACAACAGTTGGATGGTTCATATGTCAAACAGCGGTTGTTGAACATTTTCAACAAGTTGTTGAATTTGTTTACACAGCGTTTAATGCGATGCGTCTGTCGGTAATACGATCACAACGAGGTATGAGATAACCAACATTTAAAGGGATCTATAGTAACTTTGTTGATTATGTATCGTGCAAAACGTAGTGAATGGTTTATAAAATGTATACTTTTGAGATATGATATGTCGACTGAGTAATGTGTGAAAATGTTACGTAAACATTGTAAAATAGATATTATAAGTATGGCCAAGTAATGAGCGAAATTGCAAAGTCATATTCGTTAACTCATTGCACTTACTATAAGAGTTATAACTTTCCAGTGGTAAATAATAAAACAAATCCGAACACTTCAATTATTTTTACGAAAGGGAAATTCGAAACAAAAACCGAAACCTTTCTTCGATTATATTGGTGATACGAATACAACAAGGTATGAGAGAACCACTAGAGTTCGTAGTAAGATGTCTGAATTTTGATAATTAGATCCCTTTAGAATAAAATGATTATTATGGTATACCTAATTTGCCTAGCACTTTCCTCGTGCAAAGCACACACGGTTCCATTGTACGTGTTGTATGTGTTACAAATTTATTATTAAAAAAAAAACACTTAAAGGAAAAAAAAGGAGAACTGTTACTCTTAGGAAGCGAAGTGATCGATGGCGTATTAATTCCGTCGCAAGAAATACGGAAATGCTCGCCCACCGTTGTCATAGAAACGGAATATGGTAAACTTTACAAAACCGTAACTTCTAATATAGAGTCATATATACTGGATAAAAAGGAGTATAAAAAACTACGCATAATATTGTTTTCAATGGCTACAATCCTGTTAGAATGTGAGACTAGCAATATGCAATATGACCGGTTTGGTAGTATATATAATTCACCAATGACACTACGAAAGAAACAAACACTATCAAATATTCCCTTTTTTGTATGTCTTTATATGATATTGTACCATGGAATTTACTTATTTTGTATGTTTTTGTGTACCATTTTACCATAAAATGAGCTCATGTTCGTAGTTTCTCTTTGGAACCATTATGATCCCCTAAAAAATGCCGATTTGTACGTCTTTATTTATACATACGTAATATCATCCATCAAATATGAACTCCTGTTTGAAAGTAATGGTAATACATGTATTAGTTTAATGTACCAGCTTTGAATGAACTCAACCGTTATGGTATGTCTTTTATTGTAAATGCATTGCGGCGTGCACGATCCATATTTCGTACCTTTTATTGGATGACGTCACGGTTCGTAATGTAATCGCGCCTTTCATTCACTGTGACCCATAATTGCATTGTGTGACTCTATATAATGTAGTTACTTACACTATGGTGGTGTGTCTACCAGTTTAATCATGTTCTCTCGATCAAAGTATCAAACGCCACAAAAATCGTGTGTATTATTTTCATTGTCTCTTTTCAGTCGTTTGGATCAATGCACTATTGATACTATATACCAAAAGCTATGTTGATTATGTTGGTATATTCGTTGGCGCACGACACTTTAATTCAACCTCAATATTACTAGAGATACCTGTGTGAGTACCAGTTTAATAATGTTCTCACAATCGGAGTGTCAAACCGCCGGGGAACCGTATGTATTTCCTCGTCTCTTTTCAGTCGTTTGCATGTCAATGAACTAACATAATAATATAATATATTAAAGCTATGTCGGTATTTGTTTTATAATCGTAGGCGCAGGACCATTTAATTCAACCTAAATATACATAATGTACTTGTTCTCTCAATCAAAGTGCCAAAACGTCGCAGAATGGTGTGTACTTCCTCGTCTCTTTTCAGTTGTTTGCATCAATGAACTTACATAATACAATATACCGAAGTTATGTCGATTTTAAAAATAAATATTCGTAGGCGCACGACACTAAATTCAACCTCAACGACTCGTATTTACAGCCTTTGGAAACGACTGGGGAAAAGGATACCGTCACACCTGCATGTGTATTAAATAGTGACCACCTATAAGGCAAACTAGAAAAGTGGTCACTGTTTACAGGTGACTTCAACGTTAGCCAGATTTCATAACATGGATCTTCCGTGCAGGCCTGGGGATCAAGTCTTGTGGTGGTCATTATAGACAGGTAGCCACTAAGGTAGGTTTGACTGTGCATATTAACTGCAGCGTGTGGCTGGTGCTGCTCGTGTGATAGTCGCGTTTTCCACTTGTTCCTGCAGCCATCCATTCAACTCGGACACAATGCATTGACCAGGGGCCGCGGAAAGGTTTTGAAAGTTGGGGGGGGGGGGGGGGGGGGCTGACCTCATTTGGGCTGTTATTATAAGTATTTTTTTGTGCTTATGTATTTCTTTGTTTTAAGCCAAAACAAGTGGGGGGGGGGGGGGGGCTGCAGCCCCCCCCCCCCCCCCCCCCAGCCCCCCGGTTCCGCGGCCCCTGTTGAGGCCACCGCTCACTCACACTGATTGGCAGCTCTGCTGACTGGTAATTCTATTACCACCGTCATTCATCGCGAGCAGATCTGGGTCAAAGTATGAATGGATCTAGTAACTATGTTGACATACTTGTACTGTATAATATGAGAAACATAACCGACAGAAGTGTTGATACAAAATGTGTAAGTTCTGTGATCTAGATATGTCCACTGAGTGATGTGTGAAAATTATAACGTTCGAGGTAAATAATTTAATATGTCATATGGCCGAAAATGATTGATATTTGCTTACTCCATTGCTATAAGTTCGAACACAACTGAAATGATCGCTAGGATTTGTTTTCTTCTTCAAAGTAATATGTCATACATATCTCAGTTATACAAGGAGAGCATTATGGAAACCATAATTGTCATACTTTTACTATATCAGTAAGAAAACAAAACCACCAGACACGAAAGAACCAACAATTAGCTAGGCGAGTGAAACTGGTCGATTCAGAGAAACAAAGTTCCTGGATCCATTTGAAGGGATCTAGTGGCATCATCCAAATCCTTAAAAGCCAAATGGAATTCTAGCGGTTCCCTCAGACCTTGTTGTATTCGTATTAACAGTATATAAGCATGTAATTGGACAGGTTTCGTTTTTTTTTCGAATTCCCTTTAATACGTTAACAAGAGATTTACCATTGAAATGTTCAGATGTTAAAACTATCCACTGGGTATTCGTAACCTGTGTACAAAGTCAGTGCAATGAGTTAGTGAGAGCCATAGGGCTGTGGACAACTACTGGAAGGTACTATTAGTTTGGGGTAGATGATGTAAAATATAGGCTACACTTGATGTTGGTACTCTAATTCACATATCGACATTGCTGAAAACCATCCATGTATAATGGGGCGTTCGGGGCCAAGTCTTTCGAATCGAGGAATTATTGTTGGCACAATAGACTGTTTGATGAATGAATAATACCATGTATAAAGGTGAAAAGTGCATTTGGTCTCGCATGTCATGTCTGTCTGTCACGTAAAACTGTGCAACCATGGAGTTGACAATGGGTAATACCCACGGGAGCCAATATGTGCCACTGTTCTCCGGGAATAAAAGAATCTTGAAGAAATCCATGACGAAGTTCCGGTGACATATTTTCACTTCGCAAGTGGCGTAGTGCCGGGGGGGGGGGGGGGGGTCGCATGGGGCACGCCCCCCCCCCCCCCCCCCCCCCCCCCGTTATTCAATTAAGTTCTCCCATTGTCTGTCGCATTAACACGTCCTTCACGTCCTTGCAATGCATGAATTTGACAATGCATTTACCCACGGTAGCACATGTGTCACTGTTCTACGGGGATAAAAGAATCTAGAAGCCAGTGGCGTAGCGCTGGGGCTATGGGGGGGGGGGGGGAATGGGGCACTTCCCTCCCCCCCCCCCCCAAAAAAAAAAAAAAAAAAATTCAATTAATGTCTCCCATGTCTGTCATGTAAACGCATTCTTGCAACGCAGGGAGCAGACAAAACATAATATACCCACGTGAGCCCATGTGTCATTGTTCTACGGGAATAAAAGAATCTGTAGAACTTCTAGAAGACATCCGTCAGTGACGAAGCTCCGGTGACGTTTTGCTTCGCCAGGGGCCATGGGGGCACGCCCCCAAATAATTAAATAAAAACAAAACATAATTTTTAAAAAGCATGAGCTACGGGACATTGCTTTAACCTATACTTCACAAACCGACAAACATTTGTTAACCCTAACCTACACCTTTAACCCAACCGTATATCTAATCCCAATCCAAAATATAAACTAATCCGTGACAACCCTACCCCTACCCCTAAACATAAACCAAACACTAACCCTAATTTTTAGACCTGTATTTTTAAATAAAAACGATTAGTTGAGTGGCGATATTTACTAGTAGTATGTTTTTATTTTATTTTTATTTAATCATGTCAATTTAAACAATTAACGAATTGAGTGATGTTGTTTTTTCTATCAGATAGAAAAACTAAATTTAAATCATAGCTCAGATTTTCAAGGTTTCAACTTCAACTTACTATGTTTGGTAATACAAAAAAGAGTTCTTCAAATTCAGTAAATTATCTAATCGATAATTATTACTTAATAATCTATTATAATCGATTATCACTAATTTATAGTCTGTTCTAATCGATTATGACGAAAATAATAATAATTTAATTTACTTCCTTTGATTTGAATTTAGTCTCTATAACGACTCCGTTAATAATTTGATAAAATTAGAGTAAACATTGACAAAATTAATTAAGTGAATCTAATAAGTATTTCTATAATCGATATAGTATATAAAACAAAACAATGATAATATAATAATTATAAACGACTATAAACATGATAAAGTAGTCTATGAAAACGCAATTCCAACATCCTTCCGGACACGTGTATCTTCTATTCCGGGGATATTCTTTATCCCCCGGATAAGCCAACCAATACCTCCGCCTGGATTTAGGGAATAACAGAGGCGAGGATAACATTTCTTGATTAAATTGAAATTTTCGTCTCATGAATCGATTGCATATTTGATTCCTTATAGAATATCATAGAAAACGAAACAACGAAAACCTTGAAAACATAAACATAGAAAATGAAACAACGAAAACCTTGAAAACATAAACATGCACGAGCATTGGTTTACACTTATTTCTTACATGGGAGAAATTTCAACTTTTAACACAGGAAAGGGATGGATGTTTTTTTTTAATGAAGACTCAGTTCAATTTACAGAACGTTAAAGGGGTAGTTTAGTTTTGGTAAGGCTGAACTTAAGTAGCCAAAACCTGCACAGTAACATTATAAACTAATAGTTATAACTTCACCATGCTCGAAAGGTATACAAAATTACAAACGACTAAGTAAAAAGCATGTTATCATTCAAAAAGAGCCATTGAAACACAAGAGGGCGCTTTTTAAAAAGGCATTGGTTTCAACCATTTTTCATACAAAATTATGCATGTGATGTTTTATTGATATAATGATTAAATAGCGAGATCATCAACAACTATTTAAAAAAAACGCTTTCGAAAATTTTTGAAAAAGTGCAAGCATTTTTTTATTTTTTTCTAAAAATCATCTAATTATTTGGGCCCCAAATAATTATAAGATCCGATATATTTATTGATATTTCAGCCGTTTATGGGTCGATTTTGACCAAATAAAGTTTATTCTGCCATTAAAATTGCATGTTCTCTCAAATTCGACACTCAGTTTTTCATTACCTCACAAAAAAATTGTGATCTGCAGCGCCCTCTCTACCAAAACTAAACTACCCCTTTAATCTAGTGCAGGAAAATTATTGATAGGAGAAGCAATTCGAAGACATGCAACACGTGTTGTTTTATCGTGAAAAGGTTATCAACTTGCTGTTGAGGGGGACGGGGTACCTCTATATGATAATTAAAGTTTCAAGTTTGTTTATTTCCCAGTACATATGATCATTGGAACCTATACACATGCATGACTACAAAGGAAATTTGACTATATATATATACAGGATTTCAGGTGGAATGGAGGGGTCATGACCACTATCAAGAAAGCATCGTTATCCCCACACTGCCCCCCCCCCCCCCCGTAGGAAAATAACAATTAAGAAATTCATTTTATTGATGTTTTGGGGCGCACAGGTTTAATAGCACCAACGTTGGTCGGAATATGGCACGCTTTTGCCCCAGAATGACATAGTTTTGCACGAATTTTGAGATGCCTTTGCCCGAATATTGGCGTTTTAAAAACTCTCGGTGATGGAAGGGGGTACAGCCCCATATCCCCCCCCCCCCCCCCCCGTCTGGTACGTTTATGTTTATTACTATATCTAACCAGTGTGCGGTGTGTTTATATACAGTGATAACGCATCTGCATGAAACGATTTTTTTTTTTTCTCGGTCAATAGCTCGTTATTAGCTTACAGTCAAATGCCCATTTTATGACCCGACCTAGATTTTCTGTGACGCCGGTATATACTATACAGTATATATGCCAAGTGCTACGGGGCAGTCGATTAAAGCGGTGGTCACAACCCGCCGTACTTGCAAGTGCGTGCCCCGTGCGTGCTGTCTACTTGCAAAAACGTGAGCAAAATTTGGGTATCCGTACGTGGTGAGTACCGACTCAGTACCGACTCAGTACGGATTTGGGAGCACGCAGACACGACGTAGCACTTTTAGTGCACGAGGAACTTTCGCTGCGTTCGCTGCGTTTTCGCTGCGTTCTACAGCCAATGAGCGCACGTGCGTGCTGCGCACGTGATAAGTGCGTGGTCCGTGCTTACTCGGCACTTCCCCAGTTCAACTGTCCAATGAGCACGCAGAACTCACGTGGACCGTACCGAGTAAGCACGTGCTGCGCACTTACAACGCACGTTGTGCGCACTGATTTCTGCAGTATAATATGAGCAGAAAAGGTTGTTCGCACTTGCACGCACTTAGTGAGTAAGGACACCGTACGTGAGCAGCACGTGTAAGTACGGCCTCCGTACGATAACGTGGCAACCGCACGGAGACCGTACGTTGTAAGCACGTTGTAAGCACGTACAACGCACTTACCACGTGCGCAACGTACGATGCACGCAACCGCTCACGGCCAGGCGTGGCGTGCGGGCCACGTACTTACACCGTGCGTGTGACGTGCGTTGCCGGTACTCCCTCCCTGCCTTTGCCACTCTCTCCCTACGTTTTCAGAAAAACGTGGCGGCCGTGGCCTCCCCAAAAACCGTACGGACTAAAAACACGCACGGTGGGTTGTGACCAGGGCTTAAAGCGGTGGTCACAACCCGCCGTACTTGCAAGTGCGTGCTGTCTACTTGCAAAAACGTGGGCAAAATTTGGGTATCCGTACGTGGTGAGTACCGACTCAGTACCGACTCAGTACGGATTTGGGAGCACGCAGACACGACGTAGCACTTTTAGTGCACGAGGAACTTTCGCTGCGTTCGCTGCGTTTTCGCTGCGTTCTACAGCCAATGAGCGCACGTGCGTGCTGCGCACGTGATAAGTGCGTGGTCCGTGCTTACTCGGCACTTCCCCAGTTCAACTTTCCAATGAGCACGCAGAACTCACGTGGACCGTACCGAGTAAGCACGTGCTCCGCACTTACAACGCACGTTGTGCGCACTGATTTCTGCAGTATAATATGAGCAGAAAAGGTTGTTCGCACTTGCACGCACTTAGTGAGTAAGGACACCGTACGTGAGCAGCACGTGTAAGTACGGCCTCCGTACGATAACGTGGCAACCGCACGGAGACCGTACGTTGTAAGCACGTTGTAAGCACGTACAACGCACTTACCACGTGCGCAACGTACGATGCACGCAACCGCTCACGGCCAGGCGTGGCGTGCGGGCCACGCACTTACACCGTGCGTTGACGGTACTCCCTCCCTGCTCTTGCCACTCCCTCCCCACGTTTTCAGAAAAACGTAGCGGCCGTGGCCTCCCCAAAAAACGTACGGACTAAAAACACGCACGGTGGGTTGTGACCAGGGCTTAAGGTGAATAGCATTGGCCTTCATATACTGAAAAGAAAGAACAAAATCACAAGAAGAAAAAAAACCCCGGAAACTGCATGCAATTCACACTTCAATAATCTTTTCATATCAAATCCATGTCAAGGTTGTAATTCACGTCGTGTGATCGATATAGCAGAGTTTGTTTTACTGTAAATGTTATAATATAGGACTAAGTGGGATGTATTATAATAGGCCTAATGTGGTTAATTTTTGAGCATTACATTTTTGTTTTGCGGTTAACATTTTGTTTTGCTAAACGTAAATTGCCATTTTGTTTTATAACTGTACATTTCGGGGCAAAAGTTGTTTTAGTATCGGTACTAAAGTTCCTCTTCACAAATAAATGTGTCCTTTTTTTCATTAATTTGTTGTTAATATCATAGAGGTGATAATTGTATTTAATCACTTCAATCGCAAATGCAAGGTTCCTATAATATACGTTATAATGCGTCGAGGAAAAACATGTCAACACAACAAAGTTACTAGATCCCTTTAAACGCAAACGTTGACTGAGAGAAGCCAATACTCGGGAACAATCATGACTAATAAAAGACATATACAATTATCATGATTATCTTTTGGTTTTAAATCTCTCATCTATCTTTAGAATGTAATGAAATATTGTCATCCCATACTCATAGGGTGGAATTCACAAAGGAGGTTTGTAGGAGGTTTGTACAATGACCATGGTTTACATCTATGGAGTGCCATTTGTAAATTGATGGAGAAAGAATGTAATCTCCTTACTTGTTAACAATGTTGATGGTACACATTTACAAAATGCACCAAATAAATTGTTGTCTTCTCACATGGTGAAATTTGCTGGTTAGCAAGCTCTAACAGTCATATCATTAGAAAGTGTTAATTGTTTTCCTTGTATACGAGTAGCACTCCATATATGTAGACCATGGTCAAACCATGGTTTGTACAAACATCCTACAAACCTCCTTTGTGAATCCGGGCCAGTTTATATCTAGACTAAAACATTAACAATGCATGTCCCAAACAACAACAACAACACAATCAAGACGTAAATTACTCTTGTAATCAGGAACGGGACTAATCTAAGGCAATTACAATTATCTCGTATATAACGGGTTTAAAACAAGTCTGATAATGGATATTTATTGCAATCTATCCGCCCTTGTCGAACAGGAATGGTTGTCTAATTTCGTTTTCCCTTGGTAGTTAGGGCAATTTCCTGTCGCTACTAAGATTTCCGATGGCTACTGAAGTATAGGTCCAAAGTCAAAAACCTGTTGTAATTGCAACCTGTATGCTATAATTATACAGTATCCCGTATAGTCAACATATACCTGTATCACTAATGTCCAGCACGTCACACTTATCGCTATGTCCCATTCATACCTACCTGTAAAGCCACGCCATATAAGCAGGGGCCGCGGAAAGCTTTTGAAAGTGGGGGGCTGACCTCATGTGGGCTGTTATTATAAGTATTATTTGTGCTTATGTATTTCTTTGTTTTAAGCCAAAAAAGTGGGGGGGGGGGGGGGCTGCAGCCCCCCAGCCCCCCCCCCCCCCCCGGCTCCGCGGCCCCTGATAAGAGCCACATATTGGCATTTTTGCGGAATTCAGTAAAACGTGTGACCATTCCGTTGCGATTTCGTGGTTCTTACGGCATCATTATGCGTAGCGATACGTGACGATACGTGACGACAGAATTGTGTGTTCGTCCCACTAACTGGAAAGCAGAACTGATAACAATAGCCATGTCGTGACAGAATTTCTAACCTTTTTTAAATTTCAGCTTTGCTTTCCAGTAAGTGGCGCGACAACACATTATTGCCACGTATATTGTCACGTATTGGCCACAAATTAGTCTCATTTCATTGCAATTTCACAAAATTGACAATACGTGGGTCGTTCGGCAAGGGTATAACTATGAGACTTGGATAAAATATGTATGAACGTGTAATGACAACGAAACTGCATTTAAATTAATATATCTATATTGTGGTTCTGATTTCAATATAAACCGAACACAAAAAGTAACTTCACCCCTAAGCAATTGCCCATAATTTCATAACCGATTATTGTTTCAAGATGTCATCTTACCACAATATTGGCACAGTTGTTATGTTCGATATGTGCGAAAATCAGAGATATTCATTACTTTATGGCTGAATGAGCACAGATTAAAGACAAAATGGCCCAATTCAAAAGTCACAAGGTATTGCGCGTGCCTGTACATTGTTGTGAATCCGCACATGTGGCGGAATGCATTGATCATGGTTTATGAAACAATGCTGTTTGATATTCCATTCATTTTGATTTTTTGATGGAACATGTGGTAAAATGCATTAATTGCAATTGTAAAACAGGGCATTTTTTTATTTTCCAACTCTCAATAATTTGTAATGATGATAATAATTTTGCGAATTTTGAAATATTACTATTTTTTCTGTAATGTGTGCTCACTCAACCATGGATTAATGGTTACCTCTTATTTTTACACATTGTTTCCCTAACTACCATATGGATATATTGGCAAGATGAAATCTTAAAACGATTCTTGGTTATGAAATTATGGGCAATTGCTTAGGGGTGAAGTTACTTTTTGTGTTCGGTTTATTTCATGGAACTCCGTTTGATAGATACCATCGAAACTAACTTTCTGTCC
>JBAMJV010012925.1:0-15113 GCA_037951105.1 Echinarachnius parma
TGGTTATTATTATTGATAGAGAAGTACTATTATTAATTTAATTATTTCTGTTATCAGCATTACTATTGGCGATATCATTCTTTCTTCTTCTCTCTCTCTTCTTCTTCTTCTTCTTCTTCTTCTTCTTCTTCTTCTTCCTCTTCTTCTCTTCTTCTTCTTCTTCTTCTTCTTCTTCTTCTTCTTCTTCTTCTTCTTCTTCTTCTTCTTCTTCTTCTTCTTCTTCTTCTTCTTCTTCTTCTTCTCTTCTCTTCTTCTTCTTCTTCTTCTTCTTCTTCTTCTTCTTCTTCTTCTTCGTCTTCGTCTTCTTCTTCGTCTTCTTCTTCGTTCTTCGTTGTCTCTACTTATATATCTTTTCCTCTTGCCCAACAGGTATTGTTATCGTGCAACAGACCGCGCCAAGTATCAATGCTGCGCTTTATCACGTTTTTGAAGGCAGCAATGTTCAGAGCATTGTTTTTTGACATCACATTTTCGGCCGGCGCTCAGGCAAACTATTCCATTGGAGGACCGTCTGCGAACGATCTCTGGGTGTTGACGTGTTCTTCGCTTCCGATGCGCCGGGTCACAGGGGATCATTGGTTTCCCAGACTGTATCGACCCTCACAGCTTCCAGCGGTATACCTCCTGGGACCCACCATCATCGACGACAATCCCTAACATCCAGGCACCGTCCATTAATGTTGGCGTAGGGACCCTCTGTTCAGACTTACAGTATTTCTGTGCTATTCTGCATCCAGGACTTAACCCATCACCCGCTTACAAACTCAGTGGTGTCCTAGGCCCAGACTCTCTGCTTGGCTGTACTTCAGTAACATGCACAGGTAAAAAAATATATAAACAATAATAATAATACTATAATACAGTGGACAACCACTTTATGTAAATGAGACAAGAAACGAAGCGACAGGGATTCTTGTGATTATCTTTCCTGGCACTGGCAGCCCCCTCCAAGTAGGAAAGAAAGCACTGGGACATTAATGCTTACAATGGAATTCACTTGTGTTAATTAAATATTGTATTGGACTGATTTCTGCCACATACTGGCGGATAGTTTCCCTGCTTCTTTAAAATAAAACACTTTAACATGCTGGGAGAAACAAGAACTTCCCAGGCATACTACGAAACATATCACATAGGTTTGAAGTTAACATGGGCGTCGACCTGTTATTGATACCTATTCATATATTTCATTCACCCCCCCCCCCCCCCCCCAGCCCTGATGGATAGGTATTACGTATTACGCTCATGGTAATTATTAACATCGACCTCTGTTAATGGCTGCTTTGATGGGTTGGGTCACAAATTATATTTTAGAATCCACCATTTCTGTTACCATGAACATATACTCAAGTTTTCGACAGCCGCATTCCACAAAAATGTCCTCCTAAATAATTCATCACCCATGAATCTGTATGGGCTTGCAAAAGTGGTTTAACATGGGAGAAAAGCACATTCATATAATAACACACGCATGAATGTTTTCTGCAAGGATTGATAAGCATACGGTGGCGATACGAGTATCTCGTGGTCACGATATAGATATATTGCACATATTTTTTTGAAATATTCGCTTCATTTCATATATATTGCCCTTGTGAACAGAAAGGAATTCAGTAACACTATCGGATTAATTTTAAAGGGATAGTTGAGTTATGGTAAAGAGAGTACAGTTTTGGTCAAACTGAATTTTTAGTAATCAAAACCTGCACCATTACATTACAAACTAATAGTAATAACTCCACCTTGCTCGAAAGGAATAACAAATTACAAATGACTAATACAAAGTATTTTATCATTCAAAAGAGAGCCGTTAAAATTCAAGAGGGCGCTCTCTAAACACTCATTGGTTTCAACCATTTAAAATAAAGTATTGTGCATGTGATGTTTGAAATAGTGATTAAATAGAAAGATAGTAGAATTATTTTGATTTTTACTCAGTTAAATTATATTATTTGATGTATACGTAGGCATAAGTGTAAATATAAAATGTAAATTATAAGCCTTTGCCATGTAAAGCGCATTGAGAATTCCTCCGGTTTTGAAATGCGCTATAAAAGAAATATTTATTATTATTATTATTATTTAAAAACTTCTTTTGTACATGTTTGAAAAGAGGAAGCATTTTTAATTTCTTTTATCGGCTGGTTCAAAATTATCGAATAATTGTGGGGCCCCACAATTATTACAAATGGTTGTTTTTATGGATCTTTCAGCCATTTCTGAGGCGATTTTGATCAAAAAAAGTTTATTTTGTCATTAAAAATTGTATATGCTCTCTCGAATTTGACACTCAGTTTTTCATTATCTCACAAACAAATTATGTTTTGTAGCGCCCTCTATACCAAAACTCAACTATCCCTTTAGAGTGGACCAGTATATCTAATACTATAGTTTCTATGTACGTCACATCTATGTTATGTTACTTACTGATGACAGATTATCTAAATCTACATGTGAATATCCTAATATTTAACTCAATTTCGATGGAAAGTGGATTTAGCCCATTTTGGAATGAATCTCCTAATTTGTCTTTTTTTCATTCAGGAACTGGTCCTCCAATCATTACCATTGTACTGGTAGCCATCATCCTTCTTTTAATCTTGATCATCATTATCACCGTCACCGTCATACAAAGGTAAATGTATTTTGTTTATTTGTATCTTGCTGTGCAATTGTGTATTTGTATGTGGTTTTTTCCTCACAGGGCATTCTGCATGGGTCCTGCTGGGACAGAGCCACAGTTCATATGACTGGCCCCCGGCGTCATGCATGTAGCCCCCTTGATTGTCTCTGTTCACTTTTTTCGTCTCCTAATCTCTACAGCTCATTTTGCCCACGGGTTGAAACGGGTTGACTTGATCATTGTCCGTCACTTAGCCGTTGGCTCATTGATGATTTTATGGTGGTCACGGCGATTCAATACTTGTAAAGGACATATAGAAGGGGTGCAAGAATACGCAAAGACAGACATAATACAATCATGACAATGCATGGTGGAAGGTTTGGGTCGAGATAAGCGTAAGCTAGGCCAATATTTTGGAACAGTCTCAATATTTCATCTTACTCTTAACCTTTTATCGCGTTATAATTGTGTTAATTTCGTTTAAATGTTAAAATGTAAAATCGTTACATTAATTTGCACAGACAAAACAAAAACAGTATTCATGTACACATATTGTTACTAATATTGGAATATACCTAAGATATTAACCATGTATACCCCATGTTCACTGTAAAAGAGAAACGAGAAGTTGTAATTACATCGGTTAAAACTAAAAAAAAAAAATTAAAAAAACTAAGATTAAAGCAGAATTTGTTCCCGAATAATGGCTACATATTACATAATTGTCATGTTGTGTTGTTGTTTTTTTAGGATCCGCCGCTCATCATCGGCTAAGAGAGAATCGGGGCCAGGTACTGAGACCAACAATGAGGAGATAGTTAACGAAATCGAGCATATCCATCATGGCCATGATAACCCAGTGACAGTCCCTGATCACCTTTACGAAACGTTACCCGAGGTTGTGACACCGCATGAGTACAGTACAACAATTCATAGGATCCTCAACAGTGACGTGCAAGAAACTTCGTTTCACTCTCCTGGCCAAGTTAGCATCCCAGCTGCAAATTCGTCAGTAAAATACCATGCATACGATTCAATTAACGATGCACCTGCAGTTATTCCCCCTTCCACTGACATCCCTCATCAAGGGGATGCAGTGATGAGAGGTGTCCCGCCGCCGGAGACCGCCGACTATTTACAAATTATTGAATGATGCGTTTTTGAATTGATATTTGAATTGTGTATATTCGTAAAGAGACATTATTTTCAAGATTACTTTTAAAACTTGTATTTCCAGACACTGAATTTTCCACTGATTATTATTCGTAACTACTACTATCATTAAGGAGTCTTAATTTACACTCTGATTATTACTTTTTTTAAATGTTGATAGTAGTTATTCCCCCTTCCACTGCTTCCCCTCATCAAGGGGATACAGTGAGAGGTCCTCCACCGCCGGGGACTGACGCTTACTTAAAACGTACTGCCAAACAGACACCTTCAGTGTACACGGGTTTGAAGAAAAGTGGCTCGGGTTGAGAATCCGATGTTCATCTTAAAAGGGGTAGTTTAGTTTTGGTAGAGAGGGCGCGGCTGCACATCACAATTTTGTTGTGATTTTTTTAATGGCAGAATAAACTTTTTGTGGTCAAAATCGACACAGAAACGGCTGAAATATCAATAAATATATCTGATCTTATAATTATTTGGGGCCCAAATAATTATGCTAGCACTTTTTCAAAAAATTTCAAAAGCGTTTTTTAAATAGTTGTTGATGCTCTCTATTATTTCATTAAAACATCACACCGATGTCTTTTAAGAAAGCGTCCTCTTGTGCTTTAATGGCTCTTTTTTAATGATAACAGGCTTTTTACTTAGTCGTTTGTAATGTTTTATACATTTCGAGCATGGTGGAGTTATAACCATTAGTTTATTAATGTTACTATCCAGGTTTGGTTACTAAAGTTCAGCCTTACCAAAACTAAACTACCCCTTTAAGGATATTTTCCAACTCGTTTTGTGAGCTAGACCTCGAAAGTTGCAAGATAGTGTCGTTTGTATGTGTAAATAAAGATAAATAACATTAAAAAGCTATTCTGGGAAGATTAGACGTTCTGTTGATTGTTACAGCTTGTAATAATAAATGGTATTTACAAACAATTGATGTGTCCAGCAAATGTAGAACATTTATCTTTTCGCGTTTGTGCCGGACGTTCACAAACGAAATATTACATTTATTTTAGGTGATTTAATCAGAGTATAGATGTAACAAGGTGATTGTCTTTTAACTTGAGTAAAAGGATAATAAACATCTAAATAAGAAAGCCAATATGCCTGATAACTAGACTATAACTCGATTTGTTATCATTTTCAACTTTAAATTTCAACAACTTAATGTGGGTTGTGTCATTGTGGTATATGGAATGTTTAACAAAATTTTAAGATTCCTACAAAGGAATAATATTATCTTCAACGCAATTTCTTTTTTTATTACATGTTCATTTATACATATTTGTAATTGTGATTTCTGTGAAAAATGTCTTGGTTTAATAATACTAAATATATTACTCATTGCGGATATAGTATCGGAAATAATATCGCTAGTGATATTCGTTGGTGATGTCTTGGTTTGTTTGAATAATTACACATACAGTAAGTGTACATAACGGACGGCTGTACTACAATTTCACACATGTTGTAACATTAGAAGTAGTATTGCTATTTTATTTTAAACAACAAAAGGTGATGGTAAAGTATAATTCGTTATTCAGAACTAATGTTTGTTATCCAGTTATTTGCTTAGCTCTGTGTCTGTGCCCCCCCCCCCCCCCCCCCCAATCGTCCTATCTCTATGTCCATGCTGACACTCAACATAATTTACCTTAATATTTACACATTCCTACGTTCTGCAGTTTTCTTCCAAATATAACTTGTACAAAATCGTGTAATTAAAGGGGACCACCAGGCAAAGAACAACACATTATTATATGTTTTGGTACCGTTTTGTGATATCAAATAGATACCCAACATTTTGCAAAGGGTTGTGTAATTCATAAACCAAGCAATTAATTTCCACCACTTACGGAAGCACTACTATTTCCTGGTTCCATACGGGCCAAACATTTGCGAGTGCGCCAATGCTATTCACGCGTACGTTTATAGGCAATAGAATCCCGGGCGATTATTTCGCTCCGCACGAATTAGTCTTCGCAATTCAGAACGCATGCTTCAGAATGGTGATGCGGTTTCCAATTATATGTTTTTTCTGAAAACATATTTTTGTGAACTTGTTGATGGAATGGAATACTAAAGATGTTACCTTTCTATAATAAGAGTATTATTTTTGCGTGATGGTACCCTTTAAACAAAAGAAGAAAATACATGAACCCTTGTATCTAATCTCCCCTTGTTAAAAGTACATTCAAGTGAATGATAATACACAATGTTCAAACCAGCTCGAACATTCATTTACATTACGAAATATATTTTAACACAAAACAATTAAAATCTTAGCTTATTAATGTCACGATGTTTTTTTTTTACAAAATCCTCCTATACTGAAACAACTTTAATATCATGTTTTAATCTTGTAGATTACAGTTGAACTTTAACGCTTATTGTTAATGTGGATCCCCGAATAAATATTTTCCTTGATACCTGAATACTTTGCGACTTTCCATGCATTTTAATAGTCTATTAATAACGAGTTATTTCATGTACCTTAAAGGGGTAGTCCATTTTTGGAAGAGAGGGCGCTGCACAACACAATTTGTTTGTGAGGTAATGAGTGTCGAATTTGAAAGAACATGCAATTGTAGTGTCAGAATAAACTTTATAGATCGGTTCAGAAATTGCTGAAATATCAATAAATATATCCGATCGTAATCAATATGGGCCCAACATTATTCGATGATTTAAACCAAAAATTAAAAAATGCTTACACTTTTTCAAAAAAAAATCAAAAGCAGTTTAGTTATTGATGATCTCTCTATTTAATCATTATTTAAACAAAACATCCCATGCATAATTTTTATACATTTTTAGAGAGCGCCCTCTTTTGTTTTAATGGCTCTTTTTTCATTATAACAGGCTTTTTACTTAGTCGTTTGTAAATAATATACCTTTCGATCATGGTGGAGTTATAACTATTAGTTTGTAATATTACTGTGCAGGACTGTGTCGGTTACTAAAGTTCAGCCTTACCAAAACTGTACTGCCCCTTTAACCTTGTATTGCATAAAACTAATAAAGATCAATCACACGTTTATGAGCATTATTTGTTATTGATCTCATATAAGGGCCATTTATTCACAATTTCGGTTTTTGTAATGGTCCGAGCCATAAAATGTTGTACTTTTGAATGGTGATTTGTTGTATTATATGTTTTTATAAACGAAAATGAAATGAAATATTGTTACTGACGAAATAGGCTGTCGCGGTTAGGGGAAACAATACGGTTCTGGAAAAACATGTCAAGGATAATAAGCGAACACCAAATAAGGGGCCGAGGTAAAATATACACATAGACGTATACACACGAACACACACACGCACACACAAACGCACACACACACGCACACACACACATAAACCCATATACACACACTCTTTTTATTTTGTTTCGTTGGCCCATGTTTTATTCCGCCAAATAAACGGAACAAAAATCACACACACACGCGCGCGCACATACAAACATACACACGCGCACACACAAGACTGGTGTAGGTACATAAATGCATGTCATCACAGGCATGAACTCCTACATGTACAGTATAAAGATTATGAGACCAGAAAATTGAGACATGAATCACTGTGGTTACATTTCAACATTTAATACCCAACGTTCGGCAAAGATTCATTCCACTGTTTCTGATTATACAATTTAATTTGTTTTCTTTTTTGACAACATTTCACTCAACAATTTTAAAATCTGAAGTCTGATATACTTGTGTACGAATATTATAATATTGCTAAAACATAAGGTTGTATTGATAACATAACAACCACACATACCAATATACATTTATACCAAAATACCAGACTCTTATGGGACATTCTTGGATGAAATAGATGATTATGATGTTTTCATTATGTTGATTTCATAAACAGTAATGCTAATCAATTAATGTTAACGTTCAATTCAATTCAATTCAATCAAAAGAATTCCGATTTAGAGGCGGTAATTTATGACTAGTACAATATAGTACTAGCCAATCGTTGGGAAAAACAGGCTATCGAAACATATATACTCTTTACTTTACTTTTGAAAGACACAAATTATCCCAGCACCTTTATGTTATTTCATAGGTTTATCATAGTCATAAACATAAACAAGCTACTTAATGTACACATAAAATATTGTCTATCCTTAAATACATTCACATGTATGAAATGGGTTCTCAACTAATATACTGTAAATACTTTTTATCTGAAAGTGTAATTGTTTCTCAAGGTAATATGTAATTATCCCTCAACATTTAAATGCATTTTTAATGTTTTTCCTTCTAAAAGAAGAGATATCTTGCTAATTACAGCTAAACGAGTTGTATTGTGTTAGCTTAACATTTTATTGTCAAGGTATAAAATCAAAAATGTAATTGTTCAATTGATTGATAAGAATAATAACATTTCACCCCATTGACATGCAATGAGTTAGTATCTTACTTTACAGTCCATCATGGAAATATATGTACTGACATAGACGAAATACATTTAATCATAACTATACGGGTTCTATCAACCTCAGACAAAACTATTCATTAAAAAAAACTATTATCTACGTATTTAAAAGAATGAAAGACATAATGTTGCTATTTCATGAATATAGTTGAAAGATAATGCAAGGTATTAAACTCTGTATAAAACAATATGAAAGACGGTTAAACTCTTCATGCATCGGTGAATGTGCACTCCAATATACATAGTCTGAGTACTTCGTGCAAATTGACACCAATGGCACAGCATGCTGTTAAAGTGATCCAATAACTTTGTCAAATTCAACCAAACTTACTTGGAGCTACTACATGTCTTGTGACACTTTCTAAGTGAGGAGATATTTGTGATTAAAGAGTGTTCTGGAACGTTTGTCAATTGTAGTCAAAATCTATTGGCAGGATGTAATAAAATCTCATATAAATTGTAACTTTTTCACTAGGTAAAAGGTGTTCTTTAGATACAAAAGTTTCCAGGATCATTCAGAATAATTGTCCGATTATATTGGTATATGATACAAATCTCAAATATTACTTTTTGCAAAGTTTCATGAAAGTTAATGGATCACTTTAAGAGTGGTTAGCTTATGGGCTTTGTGCTGGGGCCTGGCTCTGCTGGTACCGGGTCCACTTATCCTGTCCAATCCTGTGAAGTGGAGAGAAAGCAAACACACATTGCATTTTACATTTCATACAAAAAATAAGACTCGCCATCATTCATCAGTCCAAGATATATATTTTTTAAATGTGTTAACTTAGCAAAGCCTTTTAAATAAAAGAGATAAGAGCTTACTAGGTACAACAATACATTTAAATTGTAACAATTTAACATATTTTGTAAATTATAAGTGAAATAATATGCCAGTCAGTTAAGGATATTTATACATATGATAAGAAATTGTATTCATTTACATTCGAGTGTGTTATTTCCTTTATAGAAAAAGAAAATCGTCCAAATTGTGTTCATGACCTAACAACTGATTGACCGAATGAATGACGGACTGTTGGACCTAATGTTTAGATCACTTATAATTTATAATCACATTCTCAATGATGTATTGTGTAATTGCTGAACTAATCAACCAATGATTTGTATGAGGACACGTCACCGAATTAACAGATGGAAGAACGATCAATGTATGAAGGAAGAAGCATGAAGGAAAGACAGACGGCGAAAGAGAAGAACGGCTTAGATAGGAAATGGAACGATTGACAGAAAAGAAGAGAATGGATGAAAGTTATTGAGAGATACTGATAGAGGAAACAATGGAAGATGAAATTATTATAAATCATTAATTTTATTTGACATTTGTCGGGGTAGGCTGCGGAAATATTAAAATAATTACTTGTATACAAGACTGGCTTCGCCCAGATGTGAGATGATAGTGCCGACATTTTGTCATTGTAAATAAATGCCAAAACAGGACTACGTTTAACTCTGTTAAAGTCTAGACCCAACCCCCACCCTACCTCCCCTCAGACAATCCGGCCACGTTCATCTATAAATTATCTTTAAAACTACTTACAGAGTCGCCTGCTTGATGTCCGAACACGTGGTGACTCGGTTGGTGTTGGTCCAGGTCGTGTAGAGCACCTCCTCCCCACCACACAGCTGGCACTGGCCGGACCAACTCGTGGTCGACTTGCCGTTGTCACGCGTCACCACGTACCCGAACGTCGGGAAGTTGCAGTTCTGGTTGGCATAGCCGACGAGCACGGTTGGCGCTGAACGATTAAGACGCACAGATATACCACGTTAATCTCATTACTCGTATCTACCTTGATATTTGCACATGTGTCATTTCTAAATAAATATTAATTATAAATTATTATTTAAAGTAATAAAGGGTTTTAATGAACATCTTGTCATAATGACCATTGAACATGTTAAACCGATCTCCGGGATGTCCGCTGAGAAATTGAGACGTACACATATAACAATGTAAATCTCGAAGTTGATTTCTTTCTAAAATTAGCACGTTTATCTTTTTGTTCAGAGACTACAAAAGAGCTTTAATAAATATTCCAAAATAATGATCGCAAAACCAATAACTTGAATGTAGCAGTTTTGTTGACACTCAGGTGATGATAAACTGAGACGTTCAAATGACCAAGTCAAGAATAGCACGTATATCAAGTAAGAATATTGATTGGCATAAACTACAACATCAATACTTTTCCACTGAAATGGAAATATAAAACATTAAATAGTTAGGTCTCGAGGTACTTATAAAGGTTTGCAGGGTTTGCAGCGCCATTTTTAACTCACACTTCTTATTTGTTAACAATGTTGAAGCTGACCATTTGCTAAAGACACCAACGGCCGTATTAATCGAAATTAGCAAATTAGATTTTCCGCGTTTTACTTGTCTAATAGCAGCACTTCTAAAATATATAACATGAAATTATTCCTTGGTTTACATAAACCTCCTTTTTCAATCCTAACATTAAATTAAACATATAGAGTTCAAAGAAAGAGGAAACCTCACCTGACATGCCGGTCAACAATTCCACGCTGTTCTTGTAGTCACCGAGGACCATGCCAGTTGAAGTGAGAGAAATGGTGATCTGATCGTTGCACTCATTGTACCAAACGCCTTCCATGTCACAGTAGCCAACTGGAAAACAAGGGGAAACCAAAATAGTAATGTAATAATTAATGATAGTTTGCATTAATATAATGCTACATTTAAGGTTACTAAGCACTGTATATAGCATTATTCCTATTAACCCATTGTCATCAGATACGATTCAGACTTGCACAATTATATTGCGCACCATCTCAACTGGTGTAACTGATTGGGGGCACACCGTACGTATATCTTTATATTTGCACAGAATTTCCCCTCATAATTTTTTGTTTTATTGTGTTGTACAATTATTGGGGGCACATTTCCCGCCCCCCCCCCCCCCCCTCCCCCGTAGCTACGCCAGTGACTAAATATGAAATAGAAATAGTTATGTTTGTTTTATTTATTGAAATACGGAATAAAAACCCGTCTGGCTGTTTTTCAGTTAGTCCGTAGTACACACAAATCACAGCAAAACTAATTAACAAATAACATAATTTATTGAAGTACAAAATTAAATTGACAGTATGAAAGAACAATCAAAATGATCTAAAAAATATATGTAAAATATAAATGAATGGCTCACCGCTCTGGCAGTTGGTTCCGGAGAAGCCCTGTGGACACTGACAAGTGTACATAGCCGGGCCATCGATACACACACCGCCATTCTGACACGGCAGACTGGCACATTCGTTGATATCTGTAGTTGAGATTAAACAAAATATTATGTTATCGTTATCAATAACCATCGATACAGGCACCGCCATTCTGGTACGGCAGGCTGGCACATTCGTTGATATCTGCAGTTGAGATTAAACGAAATATTATGTTATCGTTATCAATAACCATCGATACACGCACCGCCATTCTAGTACGGCAGGCTGGCACATTCGTTGATATCTGCAGTTGAGATTAAACGAAATATTATGTTATCGTTATCAATAACCATCGAAACACGCACTGCCATTCTGGTACGGCAGGCTGGCACATTCGTTGATATCTACAGTTGAAATTGTACGAAATAGTACTATCATTATCAACAATATCCTTGTAAATGTATATTAATATTGGTAATGTACGTGATTGTTTGCAAACTTATCCCCTGAACTTCTAAACAACGATGGTACGCGCTTGATTATAACATAACCCCCAAATTGAGTTTCTGACACGATTTCCACATTTATTCCTCCAGTCATAGTTATCATCGTTTATGGTGACTGTGTATCTTACTTCCACGTGCACATGATATGAGAAGCACTAATAATTATACTCTTCCCAGTCTTGTACAGGTGATGTGTATAGATTTAGTGTTGTGATGAATCTGAACAAAACATAGCCTTTACTTAAACGTCAAATGTTATTAACATCCATCTCGCTTGATTGACAGGCTTATAGCTTTCACAATTCTCTTTTATTCTCTGTTTTCATGAATAATTATGTCATTATTTTGTACATAACTATTAATGTTCAAGTGTGAAATCACACACGGATACAAAGACACTGTACTATTTTAATGACACGTACCAATCTCACAGTTGTCGCCAGTGAAGCCGGGATTGCATTCACAGATGTAGTTGACTCCTGCGTTCACACACGTGCCTCCATTCTGGCAGGGGGTGCTACGGCACGCGTTCAGACCTAGTTAGGGCGAAAACAACATAACACGTAAGGCATTTATATACAATACCCATGCAGAGGGTCCATCCTCTTCCCGGTTTTGAAGATGATGAGTAACATAACATTAACTAATAAATTATGATGATTATTATTATTGGATCTTCTGTGTATAAGTTAAATTCCATACTTCTAGAAGGTCCATCCTTTTGAATACTTAAATGTACTGTACAATAATATGTGTATATATTCTATCACAATATTCCTTTGGGGTATTTATTAAGTAGATGATATTGCCTTTTTTAGTATAATGCCAGCAAGATAATGTTCTGCTTAATCCTCTGAGTACCATGGTCGAAGATATATTCATGATAACGTGTTTAAATAACTGATTCAAGTGGAGTCGTTCAATTCGATTGGGCACTCAGATGGTTAAACAAGACTCAAGACGGAGTCCTTACTTGTTTCGCAGCGTAGGCCTGTCCAGTCGGAAGTACATTGACACGTGTAGCTGTTAACACCATCCACGCACGAGCCTCCATTGTAGCATGGGTTGCTTGCACACTCGTCGATATCTGGTAGAAATAAACAGATAATAAACAGAATAAACTGAGTAGTCGAGACCAATACAATAACATAACGACTGAGGTACATGTAAAGATTATTATGTTCGATTACATTCACTCGTAGGTAGTTAATGCAAATGAGATGGATAATCATTCTACATTACTATGTATAAATGGCTTTGTTTTATTAAACAGCAACCAATCGAACCATAAGTATGAATAAATGTAATCGTAATAAAATGCAACATGGGAGAAAATATATTCTACGATTACATAATTCTACAAATATGTAATAATGTGCCTGGATTTCTTCTACGCACACGCACACGAGCTAATTCATACACATATACAAACTATTTCTTCATTATCCAAATCAGACAGCTTACTGATTTAGCAGTTTGTGCAGGTGCATCTAAGCGCACATTGACACGTGTATAACTGCCAATGCATGATGTCATGTGCACCCCGGGTAAAATATATATAGTGAACGCACACATCACACATGCACTTACACACAAACACACAGGTTCAGACAAACACACAAACAATTTCGTTATTATCCAGATTGCAGATCGCTTATTGATTTCGCAGTTTGTGCTGATGCATCTTAGCGCATATTGACACTTGTATAGAAACTCTCAATGCATTCTGCCATGTGCTCCCCTGAGAAACTATCTGATAAACGCACAGACGCATTTACACACACACAAACAAACGCATAAACACAAGTAAACATTTTCTCTGTAATGCAAAGCAGATCGATTACTTACTGATTTCACACCTAATGCCTGTGAATCCTGGCGCACATTGACACGTGTATCTGTTGATGCCATCATCACAAGTCGCTCCATTCAGACAGGGTCCGCTCAGGCATTCGTTGATATCTGTTTGCAAAAAGAACATTCACACACGTACATGAATAAATTCGCTGCATATCCAATTTATCATTGACACTGATTGATACATTTAAGTACATAATATAAGCACGATTTCTTGTTTCGATTTATTTTAGTTAGAAGCTGCATGCTATCATGTTTACTGTTCTATCATCAGCAAATTTTGCTTAAGACAAGACAGGGTTTCATAGATAGTTCCAAACTAGCATCAGTATATTGACTGGACTGGATAGAAGAAAGCAACAATATTTGTCAAACGACTCAAGTCTCGAACTAGCATTGATCAGTCATTGGCTGGGGATATTAAAGATGAACACCAATCTCATCCTGACATCGGCAAAATTCATAAAGAGGTTAACACGGTTAATACAATTGAATATGTACTTACTGACTTCGCAGTAGCTTCCCGTGTATCCAGGCAGACAGCTGCACGTGAACGAGTTAACCAAGTCATTACACGACCCGCCGTTCCTGCAGGGCTGGCTGGCACATTCATTGATATCTGCAATACGAGAGAAAGGAGGAAATGTAATTACATGTTGTCGTTTGACCACCTTACTGTTGTTTCCATTGTTTTGTGTATCTGCATATAGATAAGACATTTGTCTAGTATTCAACTGTTCGGAAGTCGAAGGAGAGTTGATTTCGCTCCAGACTAAGACCCCGATGGTTGTGTGCCCATACAAGCGGCAGTTGCGAACTATACGACATGACTTATGCCATCATGGAACGCATGTCGTATGCTTATTGGTCCGCACAACGCCTTGCGACATCTACTTACTAGCATTAAGCAAAAGATGAATGAATTATATGAAGTATTTAACGTATATTTTGGTCAATACTCTTTTTAACTGAACTCATCTACTTAAACAGATAATAGGCCTACTTATAGAATGTAAATATCACAGTATGCATTATATTAAAGTGATTCAGGTAAAGTGTCAGATATTGCACAAAATGACATTTGAGACTTCAATCCTATATCAATATCATTGTAAAATACAATTGAAAGATTTGTGAAAGTTTGAAAGAAAACGAACACTGTTAACCAAGTGAAAAAAGCGAATATTGAGTTCATATTTTATCACCGAATACTGATGGCCCGTCATGGATTTGTAGCAGTGATACTTGTAATCAGCCGTTGACGATATCCGCACTCGTTTATGTTTACAGACTGTATACAGAATTCGTGG